>JAXQQM020074781.1:0-124597 GCA_034641835.2 Pinus albicaulis
CTAAAGGAGGTAAGGCATGTTCCAGATCTGAAGAAAAATCTGATTTCAACAGGGCAGTTAGGCGGTGAAGGTTGTGTGACAACTTTCACAGATAAAACTTGGAAGGTCACCAAAGGAGCCTTGGTAATAGCAAAAGGCGAAAAGGTTGGTACATTGTATTTATGCAATGGTATTTCTAACTCTGTTAATGCTTTAACTTCCAAAGGAGTAGATGCAGCATTATGGCATCATAGGCTTGGACACATGAGTGAGAAGGGGATGAAAATTCTTCACTCAAGAAATTTGCTACCAGGTTTGAAGAATGTTGATTTGGATTTCTGTGAGAATTGCATTTATGGAAAACAGAAGAGAGTCAGATTTCTCAGAGTTGGGAAAGAAAAGAAGAGCGAAAAATTGGAGCTTGTGCATACAGATGTATGGGGACCTGCTCAGGTATCATCTCTCGGTGGCTCTCGCTATTATGTTACTTTTATTGATGATGCAACTAGAAAAACATGGATTTATTGTATTCAGAATAAATCTGATGTATTTGATACTTTCAAGAAATGGAAAGCTTTGGTTGAGATTGAGACAGGAAAGAAGTTGAAACGTCTCAGATCAGACAATGGAGGTGAATATTGCAGCAAAGAGTTTGATAGGTACTGTTCAGAGCATGGAATTCGTAGAGAGAAGACAGTTCCAAGAACACCACAAGAAAATGGTGTGTCAGAAAGGATGAACAGAACAATCATGGAGCGTGCAAGGTGCATGAGATTGCATGCAAGATTGCCTTTACAATTTTGGGCATATGCTGTAGATACTGTTGTTTATCTAATAAACAGAGGGCCTTCAAGTTCCTTGGATGGTGGTATTCCAGAGGAAGCATGGACAGGTAAAAAGGTAAACTACTCTTTTTTAAAGCCTTTTGGTTGTGAGGCCTTTTTCCATATTAATAAAGAAAATAGAACAAAGCATGAGGCAAAATCAAAGAAATGTGCCTTTATTGGATATGGTGCTAATGATTTTGGTTATCGCTTATATGATTATGAAAATCACAAAATCATTAGGAGCAGAGATGTAATATTCAATGAAAAGGTCTTGTATAAGAATCAGTTGCAAGAAAAGAAATAGGAAAAATAAAGCAAGGAATACATGGTTCTTGATGAGATAACTAAAAAAGTAAAGGTCCCTGAAAATAATAATAATCAACAGTCACAGCAGCAGCAACCACCACAACAGCAACAGGCACCTCAAACACCTGAAAGTGGTGTTAGAAGATCTACCAGGATAAGTAGACCCCCTGAACGATACTCTCCTTCATTATATTATTTATTGTTGACTGATTCTGGTGAACTTGAATGTTATGAAGAAGCAATGCAGGTTGAAAGAAGGAAGAAGTGGGAGCTAGCCATGGAAGAAGAGATGGACTCCTTAATGCATAACCAGACTTGGGACTTAGTCAGGTTGCCTGCAGGTAAAACTACATTGCAGAATAAATGGGTTTACAGGCTGAAGGAAGAAGATGGAGGAAAACAGAGGTACAAAGCTAGACTTATGGTGAAGGGGTTTGCACAAAAGAAAGGTGTTGATTTTGATTAAATATTTTCTCTTGTTGTTAAGATGACCTCAATCAGAACTATTTTAAGTCTTGTAGCAATGGAAGATTTACATCTTGAACAATTAGATGTTAAGACAGCATTTCTCCATGGAGATTTGGAGGAGAGGAAGAGATATACATGTAGCAACCAGAATGATATGAGGTAAAAGGGAAAGAAAAATTGGTGTGCAGGTTAAAGAAGAGCTTGTATGGCTTAAAACAGGCTCCAAGGCAGTGGTATCTAAAATTTGACAAGTTTGTGTCTGAACAAGGTTATACTAGATGTCACTCTGATCATTGTGTTTATCTGAAAAAGAAAAATGATAGAAAATATATTATATTGTTATTGTATGTATATGACATGCTTGTTGCAGGGTCTAACATGTAGGAAATAAATGTGCTCAAAAAAAAATTGGGAAATTCATTTGCAATGAAGGATTTGGGAGCTGCAAAATAGATCCTTGTTATGAGAATAACTAGAGACAAGAAAAATCGCAAATTAACTCTGTCTCAGAATGAGTACATAGAAAAGGTGCTGAAAAGATTTAATATGAGACTCCTTAATGCATAACCAGACTTGGGACTTAGTCAATTTGCTTGCAGGTAAAACTGCATTGTAGAATAAATGGTTTTACAGGCTGAAGGAAGAAGATGGAGGAAAACAGAGGTACAAAGCTAGACTTGTGGTGAAGGGGTTTGCACAGAAGAAAGGTATTGATTTTGATGAAATATTTTCTCCTGTTGTAAAAATGAATTCAATCAGAACTGTTTTAAGTCTTGTAGCAGTGGAAGATTTACATCTTGAATAGCTAGATGTAAAGACAACATTTCTCCATGGAGATTTGGAGGAAGAGATATACATGCAGCAACCAGAAGGATATGAGGTAAAAGGGAAAGAAAAATTGGTGTACAGGTTAAAGAAGAGCTTGTATGGCTTAAAACAGGCTCCAAGGCAGTGGTATCTAAAATTTGACAAGTTTATGTCTGAACAAGGTTATACTAGATGTCACTCTGATCATTGTGTTTATCTAAAAAGGAAAAATGATGGCAACTATATTATATTGTTATTGTATGTAGATGACATGCTTGTTGCAGGGTCTAACATGCAGGAAATAAATGTGCTCAAAAGAAAATTGGCAAATTTATTTGCAATGAAGGATTTGGGAGCTGCAAAACAAATCCTTGGTATGAGGATAACTAGAGATAGGAAAAATCGCAAATTAACACTGTCTCAGAATGAGTACATAGAAAAGGTGTTGAAAATATTTAATATGCAGAATGCAAAACCAGCTAGTACACCTTTTGCTAGCCATTTCAAACTTAGTAAGGAGATGTGCCCAAAGACCCAAGAAGACATGGATTATATGTCTAAAGTTCCATATGCATCAGCAGTTGGAAGTTTAATGTATGCAATGGTCTGCACAAGGCCTGATATTGCACATGCAGTGGGAGTTGTAAGCAAGTATATGAACAATCCAGGAAAAGAACATTGGATGGCAGTAAAATGGATTCTCAGATATTTGAGAGGTACCACAAATCAAGCATTATGCTTTGGTGGTTCAAATATTGCTCTACAGGGATATGTTGATGCAGATATGGCAGGTGACAGAGATAACAGGAGGAGCACTACAGGATATGTATTTACTGTAGGTGGAACAACTGTCAGTTGGGTTTCAAAAATCCAAAGTGTTGTTGCACTTTCAACAACAGAAGCCGAGTATGTTGCTGCTACAAAGGCTAGTAAAGAAATGATTTGGTTACAAAGGTTTATGGATGAATTGGGTAAGAAGCATGATATGGGCACGTTATACAGTGATAGCCAAAGTGCCATTCATCTTGCAAAGAACTCAACATTTCATTCCAGGACTAAACACATACATCTCAAGTACCATTTCATACAGTCAGTATTGGAAGATGGAGAGTTGAAGCTGGAAAAGATACACACTAGCCAGAATCCTGCAGATATGCTAACAAAAGTTGTAACCAGGGAGAAACTGAGAATGTGCTCAGTTTCAATTGGTCTTCAAGGATGACGATGAAGATGAGGAACAACCAAGTCCAAAGAGGAGTCATTTTCCAGCAAATGAAGCAGCGATGGAGTTGCTACAATCAGTCTCCAAGTGGGAGATTGTTGGGTGTGGAGCCTGATTATCTTGTTTACTTTGTATCACAGCAATGGACCCCTGTACCTTAAAAGGGGCGGCAACGCCGCCCGAAATTTAATCGCTGCCGTGGGGGTCCAGAAGCAATGTTTTCGAGCTCCCTCATGGCAGCGCCCCCGAAGCTAAAAACAGATGTAAAATTGCCTTGTAAAAGTATAGTAATTTCTAGTCAATCTAGGCCATTCATTAGGTAAATGATCTGACGGTAGAAGTTATGTTTAGATTATGGTTTTTTTCCCTAGAAGGCAAACCCCTTGTATATATGAGGGCATTGTATTGCGGCTGTGTATTATGAGTGTATTCTCGGAGCGAGAAACAGAGAGGGAGACTGTGAGAGAGAACAGAGGATATTACAACGGATCTGCTGTAGGTTTTGTCTCTTCATTTTTTGTTGGATAATATAAAGGAAGGACTGGCTGTTCGGGGTGGACGTAGCCCAAACTGGGTGAACCACGTATATCTGTGTCTCTCTGGTTTTATGTGTTTTGTGTGCTTGTATTTTCCGCATATTTTATGTGTTTCATTGCTCTGTAATATTTAATTTTCTAACATTTAGAACAAAATACATTTGTATGGTATCGATGGCTTTGCTCCCGTAAAAAAATTGTCACTTGGTCAATTTTTACGGAGGAAATGATAGCAAATTATGAGGATACAAAGAGCAACACCTTCTTTAGCCAATTGATAAATCTCAAACAAAAGGGTTTATTGGGGCAGCACATTGAGGACTTCCAAAAATTGAATATATGGGTAACTGATATTCCAGAGGAACATGGGATCGATCTCTTCATAGGCACTCTAAAGGATAACATCCAACATGAAGTTCGTGTTTTGGAACCGGATTCATTGGAGAAGGCATTCAGGTTGGAAAGAAAATTTGAATGTAAAATAATGGCGACAAGGAAGCCTACCAATCAATTCTATAAAGAAGGAAGTGTTGCTACGCCTAGATTTCCACAACCTACAAGGTTGACACCACAAAAAATGGAAGAAAAAAGAGCAAAAGGGCTTTGCTACAGTTGTGATAGCAAATACACTAAAGGTCATAAGTGTGCTGAGAAGAAATTATTTTACATAGATTGTGAAGAGGAAGAAGAAAATGAACAAGAAGAGGATATACACCAGGAACCAGCCCTAGAAGAAGAAGAAATGAATCCAACCATATCGTGTAATGCACTGGCAGGAATTACCACTCCTCAAACTCTCAAGATAGAAGGACATATCAAGAAGAAAAAGGTAATAGTGTTGATTGATTCAGTAGCACCCATAATTTTATTCATTGTAAGGTAGCCAAGGAATTAAATTGTTTCCTATACCCAGCACCAGAATGTCAAGTGATGGTTGCAAATGGAGGAACTATAAATTTCTCTGGAAAATGCCATAATATCAAGCTAACCATGGGATAATATGTATTGACTAGTCCAATGCTTTCCATTCCTATGCGAGGTGCTGATGTTGTACTAGGGGTACAATGGTTACAATCTTTGGGGACGGTAGCTTTTAATTTTCAAGAAATTTTCTTGAAATGTTTTTTAGAAGGAAAGGAAGTCGAATTACAGGGTGTTGCAGGGAAGCCGGGAAAGATAATAAGCTCTAATGTCATGACAAAGCCTCTAAAGAAAGAACAACGAGCTGTAATTGCACAATTATTCTCACTAGAAGTTCCAACATCAAAATCATCTATTTCTACTGATCTCCAACAAGTCTTGGACAATCATTCCAAGGTGTTTGAAACTCACAAAGGACTCCCACCTATTCGTGATCATGATCATGCTATTCATTTGATTCCAGGAAGTGTTCCTCCAAACATCAGGCCTTATAGATATCCTTACGTCCAAAAGAGCGAAATTGAACGTATGATTGCAGAAATGTTAGAGGTAGGTATAATTCAACCTAGTCAAAGTTCTTTCTCTGCTCCTGTAGTATTGGTACACAAGAAGGATGGATCATGGCGAATGTGTCCGGATTATAGGGAGCTCAATAAGCTCACCATTAAAGACAAATTTCCCATTCCTGTGATCGATGAATTATTGGATGAATTACATGGAGCAATTTATTTTACCAAGTTGGATCTTCGTTCAGGATATCATCAAATTAGAATGAAGACTGAAGATATTCCAAAAACAGCATTTCGAACTCATGAGGGTCATTATGACTTTTTGGTCATGCCTTTTGGCCTTACCAATGCACCTTCTACATTTCAAGGGTTGATGAATTCCATTTTCAAACCCTTCCTTAGAAAATTTGTGCTAGTATTTTTTGATGATATACTAATCTATAGCAAGTCTTGGAAGGATCATGTTGAACATGTTGACAGGGTGCTCAAACTATTGCAGGAGAAACAATTATATGCAAAAACATCAAAAATTTTCTTTGGAGTACAAGAGGTGGAATATCTGGGTCATATTGTATCTCACGAGGGTGTTAAAGTAGACCCTAACAAAATTAAAGCCATTAAGGAATGGAAAGTCCCCACAACCATAAAGAAGTTGCGAGGATTTCTCAGGTTAACAGGGTATTATCGCAAGTTTGCTAAGAATTATGGGAGAATAGCAGCACCTCTAACAACATTATTGAAGAAAGATGCATTTTCATGGACTCCTGAAGCAACTAAGGCCTTTGAACACCTTAAAGAGGCAATGTGCCTAGCACCGGTCTTAGCTACGCCAGACTTCACAAAAACCTTTATTGTGGAATGTGATGCCTCGAGAAATGGAATTGGTGTTGTTTTAATGCAAGAAGGAAGACCCATTTCTTTTGAAAGTCGTCCAATCAAAGGAAAGTATTTACAGAAACCTATTTATGAGAAGGAAATGTTAGCAATACTGCATGCACTAAAGAAATGGCGAACTTACCTAATGGGAAGACACTCCAAGGTAAAAACTGATCATGATAGTCTTAAACACTTTTTGGAACAAAGACTATCTTCAGAAGAGCAGCAAAAATGGGTCACAAAGATGTTGGGTTATGACTTTGAAATAATCTACAAAAAAGGAAAGCTTAATGTTGTTGCAGTTGCACTCTCAAGAAAGAATGAAGAGGTGGAAGCATTGCTTTGTGCCATTTCTATTATCCAACCAGATTGGATAACCGAAGCAAGAGATGAATGGAAGAAGGAAAAAGATGTATGGACACTCATTCAAAAGTTGCAGCAAGATCCTAGTACATCTGATGCATTTAGTTGGAAAAATGATTCCTTATGGTACAAAGATCGCCTATATCTTTGTAAGAATTCCCAACTAAAACAAAAGATTCTTCTGGAATTGCACACTTCTCCTTTAGGAGGACACTCAGGATTTTTAAAAACTTACCACAGGGTGAAGAAATAATTTTTTTGGGATGGCCTTAAATATAATATTCAAAATTTTGTGGCGGAATTTTTGGTTTTCCAACAGAATAAAGTTGAGAAAATTAAGACCCCGGGACTTCTACAACCTTTATCCATTCCAAGTCAACATTGGGAGGAGATTTCAATGGATTTTATCACAGGTTTACCTAATTCCGAAGGAAAGAGTGTCATCATGGTGGTAGTTGTTAGACTTACCAAGTATGCACACTTTTGTGCATTATCTCATCCATTTAAAGCAAGTACAGTTTCTACTACATTTATGGACAGAATTCAAAAGCTACATGGAAGCCCAAGGGTTATTGTGAGCGACAGAGATCCCATTTTTACTGGAAATTTTTTGACAGAGTTATTTTCTTGTTTGGGTACTCAATTAGCTCATAGCTCATCTTATCATCCTCAATCTGATGGTCAAACTGAGATAGTAAATAAATGTTTGGAAGGATATCTTATTTTTTTGTATCTGATAAAAAAACACAATGGGTCAAGTGGTTACCTCTCGCTGAATGGTGGTATAACACTTCCTTCCATACTGCAGCAAAAATGACCCCATTTATGGCACTTTATGGATATCATCCATCATCCATCACATCATCTTTAAGAGAAAATTCGAAGGTTCAAGCAGTGGAAGATCACATCGAGCATCAGCAAGAAGTTCTCCAACTCTTAAAGGATAACCCGAATTTGGCACAAAATCGAATGAAACAACAGGCAGATCAACATCGCAGCGAGAGAAGTTTTGATGTAGGAGATTGGGTATTTTTACGGCTACAACCATACAAACAAATGTCCCTCAAGCAAGCTAAGAAGGATAATAAATTATCGCCAAAGTACTATGGTCCTTACAAGGTGTTGCAAAAGATTGGTACCATGGCATACAAATTGGAGCTTCCTGCTTCTTCGCGAGTGCATCCATTTTTCCATGTTTCATGCTTAAAGAAGGTTATAGGTGAAAATCTTCCAGTTCAAACAATATTGCCAGAACTTGATGAGGAAGGAAAAATCATATTGGAACCTGAAGCGGTCACGGAAACAAGAACTCGACAGCTACGGAATCGATCAATTTCAGAGTATCTCGTCAAGTGGAAGAACTTACCCACCGAAGATTCTACATGGGAGGATGAGAAGTTTATACAGAAGCACCCAGAGCTACTCAAGCATTGAGGACAACACTTTTTTGGAGGAGAGGGGCATGTTAGGTCCCTATATTACTAGTATAGTCCCTTATTGTTATTAGTGTAACCCCCTTATTGTTATTATTGTACCCTTGTAACCCCAATTTTGTTATTATTGTGCCCCTAAATTATTATTGTTAGGTCGGCTAGGATTACATTGTGGCCCACTAGGATTACATTATGGCCACATGGACTCCTATATATAGAAAGGAGGTTTTGTAAATTGTATCATCCAATAATTGTTCATTTATGTAATGTATTGGAGGTTGTCCCCTCGAAGTGGCTTATTTCTAAGGCGTTGATATCTCTTTTCTTCTATTTTTGGAGCTGGTTACACAACATTTGGTATCAGAGGTTTGGATTCTAGGGTTTCGCTACTCCAAACAGGTCATCGTGGAATTTTCGCTATAAATTTTTTTCTACAAAGTTTTAGAAGCTGAAATTTTTAGGGTATGAAGCCGAAATCGCGA
This sequence comes from Pinus albicaulis, assembly GCA_034641835.2. Taxonomy (NCBI): domain Eukaryota; kingdom Viridiplantae; phylum Streptophyta; class Pinopsida; order Pinales; family Pinaceae; genus Pinus; species Pinus albicaulis. Next base: position 8,730 of record JAXQQM020074781.1, read on the forward strand.
GGAATATCGTCTAAAAATTTCATAGCTTGGTTCACAACATTTTTAGAGATATGATCTGTGGAAGTTAGGTCTTTTTTTAGGATCCTAAACAGGTCATCGTGGAATTTGCACTATAAATTTCTTTCTACAAAGTCTCAGAAACTGAAATTCAAAGGGTGCGAAGAAGAAATTGTGAGGAATATCTTCAAAAAAATTTAGATCTTGGTTCGCAATATTTTTGGAGATATGATCTGTGGAAGGTAGTGCTTTTTCAGGCTCCTAAATTTCATCTCAAATAGGTGATCGTGGGAAAATCTTCACAACTCTCTCTCTGAGCATCAGATTGGAGTGCCGTAAAAAATTTTCGCTAGTACACAGACTGTAGTTTCTTGGATATCAATTTTAGAGCCGAAGTATGAAACAGTGACACGTGGAAAGTCTTACAAGTTCACTATACTAAACCAATCGATAATTGGGTCATTGTGGGAGATTGAACACAAATTTGTCTTGGAGAATCCAAATCAAGTCAGACCTGTGGCATTGGAAAGATAATTCAGAGGGCTACATCATTACCAAAATTCAAATATTGAAGTGCTTCAACTACAGAGATAATCCAATTTCAATATCGAGCTCCTCAAAAGCAAGAAAAAGGTGTGTATTTTTTTACGAATTGCATAAGTCTTGTTTGAAGAATCAATTTGAATTGATTCCAAGGGTTGCCTTTAACTTCGTGATGAAAAAGGTCTTCAATCAATGAAAATTCATCTATCTTAATAATGTGCCCTCGGTCCTTTAAATGAGCTGGAAAAATAACCTTTGGTGCTCTCCCTTTATTCATCCATTGGAGGGAGTATGTTTGATAAATCATAAGGGATTTGTTTAAATGAAAAATATGCTCTTCCTCATAAACCATCTATGTGGATTCTCTTTGTATTCAGTTGTAGAAGTCAGTTTAAAATCAAGCTTGGTCTACTTCCTTGGCCATTTAGATGAGGCTGTTCTTAGTCAAAAACTCCATCCTCAGATTATACTTTGAAGGAATCTCTTCATAAACATGAGAGCAAAGGTTTTTAGCACCATTATGTCACTGCTTGGCTGATGATGTAACACAGGCCTTCAACCTATAAAATTTCATTTTCTCCACCATTATTCCTCAACTAGTCTTTCCAAAATAAAACTTTCTTGAACAAAATTTTAATCCCGCTATTCATCCTCTTTTCATCTTTGAGGAAAAAGCACCAAGCAGCCACTGAAGTTTCTCAACAGTATGTTTGACCCTCTGCTTATTAGTGAAGGATTTCAAACAATATGTCTTCTAACCCTCTGCTTTTATATGAAGGAGGTTTTCTGTCATTGTGCTTCAAACTATCTACTTTTTTAAGGAGGTTTTATCCAACACATGATCACATCTGTTTCAACACTGTGTCATTGCTTTGCAACATATGACTTTGTTTGGTACCATATCACTATGAATTTTTCTAGGGAGTAAAAAAAGTGGTTTGTATATGGATAAGGCTCACTGTCAGACACCTTTAAAATAACTTTCCTTTGACTGTGTTTTCAGGGGTAACTTGAAGTTGCCTTTGACTAATTTTCACATCTCAGGTTCTAGGTAACATAAGAAGCAGTTGTCTTCTTATGTCCTGCATGATGATGCCCTTTGGAAAGATCAAGCAACATTGCTTTTGCGGGAGATTATGAAGCATTGTTGATCAACATCACTTGGTATTTTGTATTCATGTTACTTGGAGGATGATCTCTGTTCTTCAGGAAGTTTTTGGATTTATAACATGTGCACTTGCTGCTCTTACTTTACAACTCTTCATTTGCTTCATTTAAGGAAAAAAATTTCAACATGAGAGATCTGTTTGAACTTGTCCCTTTGCTCTTTTTGCACACTGATCATCATTACAATTACACCCCTGCAGAGATGTAAAAATAAATGTTTTGGAAACTTGGAGAGCTCTTTTGGTGTTTCGTGGAGATTATGCCTGATATAAGCATATTTCTTCAGATAATGACAAACCTTCTCTTTTACTGATTTGGATCTTTTTTGAACTTCTTCAAAATGAGACAAAGTGACCTCTTAGTGGTGTGCGACCTATGGATAGCAAAATGCTTTCTTTGCAGAAAAGCAACTAATTCATGGTTGACTGGTACTAGACAGAAGGCTTTTTGGCCTAGGATATTTCAGCTAAGGAAAAAATCCCTAAACACGACTATCTAACTTAGGGACAATTTTGACAGATTCTGAGTGTTTTCTTAGGCATGACCAGATTTTCAAATGACAAGATGACTAGGGATAGAGTTGCAGACACTTTTTCAACCTTTGGGTAGTGAATGGCATGAGAAACAAGGGTAAATGACAACAAATAATCGCAGTTATGATAGCTATAGACGGGGAGACTTTGCTAAAGCGAGATAGGTCTTGAAAGCTGGAGATTGTTCTCATCATAGACTGACAGGAAGGGGTAGGAGGACAAAAATTTGTTTTTGGGTGTTTTCTAAATGACAAATTTACAGTTTTGAGATCAGCTTCTAGAAAACTCAACTAAGGAAACTAGTCATCAATAACAGGTAAACATGCTGATGACTAACGATTTATTTGGTCAAAGTGACCCCATCCACATGCATTGACCAACATTCACACCAAGAAGTGGTTTATTCATCTTGACCCCATCTAGATGCATTGATCCACATTTACATTAAGAATTGGTCTTTTTCCTACTAAAGGGATTTATGGGTCGATCTACCCTCTTATTCATCTATCTTGTTGACAAAAACAAAAACTAATATTCTAATTAGCTAAAATCTAATTAGGAATATTACATGCAATCAGTCACACCTCTTACCAGTGTTTCACCTGGATTATATAAAGATTCCACCTTACTTGGTGCATTCCCTAGTCCCCCCCTCCTATCACAGACATTGTCGAATTTTTACATGATGCAATCATATCAGATTAACCATAAGTAGTCTAGTTAAACCACCCAGTAGCCTAAGCCTCTGCAACCTGCTAGTGGTCACTCGACGGAGCCTACAAGACCTTCCTTTCACGGACCCTCCTCCTCTACTGGTGTCTCTTCCATTCCTTTTCAACCAGGAACGGTTCCCCCTAGCCATAAACATATTAGATCCATTCTGGTAGGCCATTACCGCTCCGGTCAGATACCGTTTCTCGCTCCCCCTATTAGGAATCTGTAATAAAAAATATTGGCAAAGTCTGATCACAGAAACAAAATCGTTTCAACCACTTTGGGATTCTAGGATCTAGCCCTCCTGAATTCGGAGAGGGATCTCTATAATAAGTGCAAAGATGGATTTGTCTTTGAATTTTGGGGTAATAATATTAGGCTAGTTATGAAGGCCAAGGGTTTTGTTTTGTTTTTGGATGGTTGAGCATGAATATTGTTTGAGGTGGAAACTCCTAAGTGAAAAGAGTTTCAAAGGTGAGAAATTGCAAGTGAATAGAATAGCTAGGCTAAAAAGATAGATATAACGCTGGTTTTTAGTCCATTGGGCTATGGAGTCATAACAGGGCTTTAATTGAGCAACAACATCAAGAGTGATCCAAGGGGCAAGTCATCTATATCACAAGATTATTGAGATTCGAGTGATGGAATGGAAACAATAAAGTGTTGGAGGGGTGGAAACTGATAATAATTTCACAAGGAATTTATAGTCAGTCCAAACAAGAAAAGCCTCTTAAGTAACTGTTTAAAACCAACCAAGGACAGGGCTAACCATTGACTTCTTGGGAAAGTTTGTATTAAAGTAGCTTAATTGAAAAACAATCCAATAATCCACATAATTACCTTCAGACAGTATGAAAACATATAAGAGAATACAAAGTGTAACTTAAGATCAGATAAGGTACTTCTAAACCTAGTCTGCTTTCAGCCAACACCAAGGGATATTTTTAGTATCTGCCTTTGGAGAATAGAAGCTAGAAATAGGGCAAACCATCATATTCTAGTCTAACTTTAATAAGAAAACAAGGAAAATAACTTTGAAGAACAATGTTTAAAGCAAACATTAGGACGAGGAAACTCCAGCATTCCTAACTTCTTAAACTGTATTAAATCATTCTTAAATAAACAAATTGGAGGAAAACATTGAGATAAAGCTTTTCAGTCAGAGAAGGTTACTGATATACAGTAGGTCCTAACTCTATAAATGTTGTTCTTTATCAGAGACTAGTGAACAATATGACATACATAGAAGGAAAACAATAACAAAGAAAGGGACACTTCACCAGTGATATAGACCAGGATCCCAAGAAACAACTTGTTATTGATGTCAAACAAGTTACAGTCTTTAGGTCCAATGTTTCAGTTCAGCAATCATCTTCTCTATTCAGTCTAACTAATCTATCAAAAGCAGAGCTCCAAGGGCCAGTGAACACTATTTAAAATCAGAATTTTAAGATCAAATGTATTTCAAAGTTCTGCAACCAACAATTGGTCATCTTCTACAAAGATATTTATAGAAGAATGAGGAGGTGAGATCTGATAAAAGATATTCCAAGATAATTAATACAGATTAATGACTTCTCGGCCTTTGAGGGGCTCGATGGAGAATTTTACAGGTGTGCTCACTGTATTAATGGATTTACATTTAAGATTAAGCTCGGTGGGAGATTTTATTGACTTTGTGGCTTTGTGTCATGTTTGGAGTAACTCTGCAGATATTTTTGCATTAAGTTCCTTGTAGAAGTAACTCTCTGGTTGCACTGAGGCAAATATCTTCATTTGATCAATAACTTCGGCCTCTGTTTGCATGCTTTGAGGCACAGGTGGCTTTGTGGTAGATGGGAGGAATCAATTCGCCTCAGATGTGGGAGTGGAGGCCTTTCTGTCTGATAAAACACTTATGATTTTCCTTTAATGGTGTTTTCATTTGGGGGATTAGGCTTTTGATAATCAATCTTAGCCATAATCCCCACAAATCGGTCTTTAATATTCTGTTCTTCTGTGTCCTATTTTCAATACTGATACTCTTTTAATTATGATTTAAAATCAGAATGTCTTGTGGATGTGCAGGGCCACGCAGGGCTCGCAAGGCATCACTGCCTCATGAAGCAATGACGAGACATGGAGTAGAGCCTTGCAAACGATTTCATTATATGAATCAAGGGCACGGGAATCGTCATTCCTGGCCTTCGACCTTTCTCTTTAATGTAATGGAAAAACCATTAAACACCTGCAAAATACAAAAAACATTATAAAATCCTGCGTAATTGGGGAAAAACTGCTTCAGAGGCAGAGGGAAGGGCATGGCCATTGGATGGAAATCATCTAACGGTGGGGATTTATTTAGAGGAGGTTAAACAAGAGCAGAGGAAGAAATGTGAGGGAATGATCTGCGACCGTCTGATCTGGACACGTGGACGCTCCAGATCCAATCAGAGGATCGCAATCAGGGGCAACACTCAAATGGCGCCGATGTAATATTTGTGATGCAATGAAGCGATGACCGTTGATCTGAGGATCATATCAAAGGTGGAGAATAAATCAGAGGGATGGCCGATCGGGAAAAGGAATATAATGCATGCGATGGAAAACTCTGATGCGATTAAGCGTTGGCCGTCGATCTGCAGATCAGATCGATGGCGGAGAGTGAATCAGAGGGGTTTGAAGCAGAGGTAAGACATGTGATCGGATGGAATGAGGACCGTTGGATCATGGAAGGCGGAGAGGAGATCAATGGTGGATAACCAATCGAGGATCAACAATTTGGGTGAACAAATAAACGCGCTCGATGAAAAGTTGCAATGCGAGTTTGCGCGGGCTGTTGATCTAAGGACTAGATCAATGGTGGAGAATGAATCGGAGGATTGGCTGATCGGGAGGAACAATAAAACGTAGTGATTGAACAATGCGATGCGATTGAGCGCAGGCCATTTGATCGGCTTACGATCAATGGTGGAGATTAGTTTTAGAGCGAACCGGCGGAAAAACCTTATAATATATGAAAAACCCAAACTTTTAATAGAACAAAGGTTTTGATGGATCGGAGCGGCATATTTATATATATGAAAATGTGCCCATTTGCGGGGCCATGGGTCTATGGAATATGATGGGCCCGGGGCTTTTCATAACAAAGGGCCAATCGCAATCGGAGCCTTGGGCTCGGGCTTTTCAATCAACCCATTGGAATTTTGTGATGCGATTAGCTCCTAATGGGCATATCGCCTGGTTTGTAGGGCGTGGGCATGTGGGGGAAGTGGTTTAAGACTTAGCCCAAGGGGGATTAAGTCCTTAGTAATAAAAACTTGTTTTTTATGAATTTTTCAGGATTTTCAATGGATTTGGGGGTTTCGGTAAGGTTAAAGAGTGAGTCTTTAACCTTGTAAAAATAATTTTCATGAATGTAAGAAGAGGAATCATGAAAATAGAGGAGTTTTATGGAGAAAAAGGGAGAAAATGAAGGTTAGTTTTGAGTGGAGGAAAGGGAAAAATGATGATTTTGCAGCAATTTCTTCTCATGAAATCAGCAGAACTTCTGAGTATTAAATGGAAACAACAGTGAAGATTTGGACAGAGGCATGAGGCCTTCAAGAGTCTTCAAGAGCCAACACTTTTTAGCAATAAAATTTGTTCCTTGAAGGCTCAAAAAGTCTTAGCCACCTTTTGCTATAACAAATTTTATAGGTGGCTAACAGTGGCTCCACTTGGGGATGATGCCTTCTTGAAGGCATCAAGAACATCAGACTTGCATTCTCTGGGAGGCTGACCTGTGCCTGATCTATTAGGTTTCTCTTCCTTTTGCTGGGATAATCTTGCTTTGAAACATATTAGCAGTCATTAAAACAATGGATTTTCATCAATACAAACTTTCTACCTACCCAACCCTACTGATCTAACATTTTTTCTTCATTAGAGTGCACTTGGATTGGCAAACTCTTTTCACAACATTTTATTCTTTTAAAAATATGAAATCTAATCTATTTCTACTCCTTATTTCTCCATGGACTCAGATTAAACAGTTGAGCCCATATGATTCTCAAACTATTCTATCAATCTATTAGGATTAAACAGTCTAAAAGATTTCATTCTCTAAATTCTACAACAGAAATTTAAAAGCATACAAGTTAGGATTAAAAAGTCTAACTTGATGCTGTTCTATAACATAAAAACAAGTTGCTCATAGAAATTTATTTTGCATGAAATTTAAATAAAAAACTGAAGGCTTAAGACCTAAAATTTTCAAGCACTTCCTTCACCTTTTTACAGCTCTGTTTGGACTCTTGTTTGAGTTGTTTCTTCCTTGTTCTCTGGTTCATATTTTGAGCTAATTAGAACCAGATTTACATCTTTTTTGACTCAAAAAATAAAACAGATTTGAGTCATGTGTCTTTGGAAACTTAGGTTCAGATTTTGAGCATGTTTGAACCTTTAATTTCTATCCTAATCTACCTACTGATAAGTCAAGATTAAACAGTTTGGCAAATCGAATTCACTATCCTATCAGCAGAAAATTTAAAGCTAATTAGTCAAGATTAGGCTGTTTGACTAATTAGAAGTGTGTTCTTTCAGGAGTGGCATGTAAGCTTGCACACTTTCAGATACGTTTCTTTTTTTGGTATGGGACTATACCTTTCTTATTTTCACAATCTGCCCTCTTTTCTCTTTTTCATTGTTTTTGTATTTTTGAATTTTTGATTTTTCTTCAAAGCAGAAAACAACAACTAACTACATGCTCAGAACTGAGCTTTATTGAAATTCCTATCTAACCTATTCTAACTTGGAGTATTTTCATTATCATATGATACAAAAATGCCAATGCAGCTAGCTGAGTAATGTCAAAAAGAAAAAAAAAATCTGGCTGTTTGTCAGGGGTATCCATAGTATATTTTGAAGATTAATCTTCAAAATAAAAACTATTACAAAAGGTGACAACTTTTCATGTCTCTGGCTCTTGCAAAGGATCAATGCTTGATGATTTTAGCCAGTCGGGATCTCCACACACTCTTCGAAAATATCAGCAAAGAAAAGATAAATGTTTTGTTCTTTTTGGTCCCCCATGTTTGGTAGATTGTCTACTCCCAAGACTTCAGCTTTGAGAGCTATGTCTTCAGTATGTAGCTTGGAAGTGTCATCATCCTTAACCTGCACAATAGCAAATAGTGCAATATTTTCTTTCTCTAAATATATGCTAGCTTCTAATATACATTGAGGTTCTTTGGATGACACTTTGACATTAATGAAGGGAGAAGTCTCTTCTTGGGAAGATGGTATATCCACGACAGGATAGTCTTGTATTTGTTTTTCTCCCTCATCTTCTTCGTTATCTGAACTAGAGGATTCATCATATTTGGCAGTGTTGTCCTCTTGTAGCCCTGATATGCTTGTATTCAGTGGCATGAACTCTGTGAAGAGGTTATTATATTCTCGAGCAGGGGAGTATTTAAAGGTTTCCTCTTTTTCAAGAGAAAGCTCCTTTTGCTCAAAAATTTCTTTATTGCTCAGCTCTTCACCCTTCGAGTTGCAAGACTGCTGATTCCCAATTATGTGAAAGCTTTTTGTGAGGGATTGAAATGGGTGAGTTCTGCTTTCAAGTTGATGATGGTGAAACTCTTAACACCAATCGAACGCAAGTTTCCCTGCATGATTAATTTCTGCTTGAAACTCATCATCATCATTAGACTGATCGAAATTCAGATAATCATCAGAATAAAAAATTTCATCAGTCGAACATATTGGGTCATCAGTTTGCTCTGTTTTTAGTTGATCTACAAAAGAACTTTCTAAATCTGTACAACAAAGTTCTCTATGTGAATGGGCAAGAGTGTTTGTTTTGGAAAAAGTTTCAGAGACTGGTTTTTTATTAATAGTCTGATCTACCTCTTTTTCAGTCAAAGGGGAAGATGTTTCTATGTTCCTTTGAACAAGAGTACAACAGTTCTCTGCCTCTTGTGAAGACTATTTTTGAGGTTGGATGTCTTCTTGAGCCTCAACTATAAGGGATGATGAATCATTATCTGAGTTTTCAGGGATTTCTTGAGGAATGTTCTTTACTGCTTGGATCATCTCTTCCTCAACTGATTCATCTATGTTCCTAAAAAATTTCAATAGGATATTAAACTCATGAACGGCCGTTAAAATATCTTCAGGATGGATTTCTTCAAAATCTTCATCATTATCTATAATGTGTTGGGTGATGTTTTGTGATGGATCATAATATATTTCACCCAATGATAATGATGTAGTGTTTTCTTTATAGTTCTCATAAAACACATATTCAAGGTCCTTCAAAGAAAACAAACTACTAGATCTCAAGAATTCATACCAATCCCTAGCTTTTCCTTCTAATGTTAACATGAACATTTTCATTAGGAAGTCTTCATGCCATTCAACTTTCAACCTCCATACATATATATTAAATTTGATGAGATGTAATAAAGGGTCATCAAACTTTTCACCTTGAAAAACAGGCAGGTTGTCATCCCAATTCACCTAGGGCATCTTATGTGGAAACCCAGGCATATGATCTCTACTCATTGGGGCATATCTTCGTTGTATTCTTGGAATCATGTTTGTAAATCAAGAAAGAGGTCACTGTGTCTGGTCAATCAGTTCAGGGTCTTCTACCAGTGGAGTCATTTGGTCTTCTGGGAGTTTCAGAGTGTGGAGTCTCGAGGTGGAAAATTTTTAGCTCGTAAGGAGGTAAAATTTTTTATGGTTCCACCACCATGTGTTTCTTATCGAGCTGCAAGGTTTTCGGGAACTGAATCAGCTCTCAAGGGTGATCTGAAAACAGTTGACAATTTAATCCTAGGAGAATTCCTAAGGATAATTTCTGGGTTATCAACTATCTCAGGTGGATCAGGGTCAGGATGAGCTCTAGTGTGAATCTTTCTAGGAGCCACTATGCTGTGTTTTTCAGACCCAACTAAACAAGAAAAGTTCGACCAAGTATGAGAATTTTCAAGAGGCCAACTAATCTGTTTACACAAAATTTAATCCTACAGTCTTCTAACTGAGTTTTAATGATATTTACAGTGATAAGGGTTCTTCCCAATGGAGTCTCTAGGTCTGTTCAGGATTGTGGAGTCGCCAAGTGGAAGTTTTTAGCTCCTTTCAGAGGTAAAATGTTTTATGGTCCACCACCATGTTTATTGGATACCAACCTGAAATATTTTTTTGTTTTTCTGAGTTTCTATGATTGTATGGAAAACTTAAAGAGTCTTATAAAAGCTGGCCAAGCAACTATGAACTCAAAAATTCCCCATCGGAGTCGCCAGAAATGTTAGGAATATGTAATCAGTAAGATTGGCAAAGTCCGATAACAGAAACAACATCGTTTCAACCACTTTGGGATTCTAGGATCTAGCCCTCCTAAATCCAGAGAGGGATCTCTCCAATAAGTGCAAATATGGATTTGTCTTTGAAGTTTGGGGTAATAATATTAGGCTAGTTATGAAGGCCAAGGGTTTTGTTTTGTTTTTGGATGGTTGAGCATGAATACTATTTGAGGTGGAAAGTCCTAAGTGAAAATAGTTTCAAAGGTGAGAATTTGCAAGTGAATAGAACAAATAGGCTAAAAATATAGATATAACGCTGGTTTTTAGTCCATTGGGCTATGGATTCATAACAGGCCTTTAATTGAGAAACAACATCAAGAGTGATCCAAGGGGCAAGTCATCTATATCACAAGATTATTGAGATTCGAGTGATGGAATGGAAACAATAAATTGTTGGAGGGGTGGAAACTGATAATAATTTCACAAGGGATTTATAGTCAGTCCAAACAAGAAAAGCCTCTTAAGTAACTGCTTAAAACCAACCAAGGACAGGGCTAACCATTGACTTCTTGGGAAAGTTTGTATTAAATCAGCTTAATTGACAAAAAATCCAGTCATCCACATAATTACCTTCAGAAAGTATGAAAACATATAAGAGAAGACAAAGTGTAACTTAAGATTAGATAAGGTACTTCTAAACCTAGTCTGCTTTCAGCCAACACCAAGGGATACTTTCAGTATCTGCCTTTGGAGAATAGAAGCTAGAAACAGGGCAAACCATCACTTTCTAGGCTAACTTTAATAAGCAAATAACGAAAATAACTTTCAAGAACAATGTTTAAAGCAAACAGTAGGACGAGGAAACTCCAACATTCCTAACTGCTTAAACTGTATTAAATCATTCTTAAATAAACAAATTGGAGGAAAACATTGAGATAAAGCTTCTCAGTCAGAGAAGGTTACTGATATACAGTAGGTCCTAACTCTATAAATGTTGTTCTTTATTAGAGAATAGTGAACAACATGACATACATAGAAGGAAAACAATAACAAAGAAAGGGACACTTCACCAGTGATATAGACCAGGATCCCAAGAAACAGCTTGTTATTGATGTCAAACCAGTTACAGTCTTCAGGTCCAATGTTTCAGTTCAGCAATCATCTTCTCTATTCAGTATAAATAATCTATCAAAAGTAGAGCTCCAAGGGCCAGTGAACACTATTTACAATCAGAAGTTTAAGCTCAAATGTATTTCAAAGTTCTGCAACCAACAATTTCTCATCTTCTACAAAGATATTTATAGAAGAATGAGGAGGTGAGATCTGATAAAAGATCTTCCAAGATAATTAATACAGATTAATGACTTCTCGACCTTTGAGGGGCTCAATGGAGAATTTTACAGGTGTGCTCACTGTATTAATGGATTTACATTTAAGATTAAGCTCGATGGGAGCTTTTATTGACTTTTGCAGCTCTGTGTCATGTTTGGAGTAACTCTGAAAATATTTTTTCATTAAGTTCCTTGCAGAAGAAACTCTCTGGCTACGCTGAGGCAAATATCTTCATTTGATCAATAACTTCAGCCTCTATTTGCATGCTTTGAGGCACATGTGGCTTTGTGGTAGATGGGAGGAATCGATTCATCTCAGATGTGGCGGTGGAGGCCTTTCTGTCTGATAAAACACTTATGATTTTCCTTTAATTGTGTTTTAATTTGGGGGATTAGGCTTTTGATAATCAATCTTAGCCGTAATCCCCGCAAATCGGTCTTCAATATTCTATTCTTTTGTGTCTTGTTTTCAATACTGATATTCTTTTAATTGTGATTTACAATCAGAGTGTCTTGTGGATGTCCAGGGCCATGCAGGGCTCGCAAGGCATCACTGCCTCATGAAGCAATGATGAGACATGGAGTAGAGCCCTGCGAATGGTTTCCTTTTATGAATCGAGGGCACGGGAATCGTCATTCCCGGCCTTCAGCCTTTCTCTTTAATGTAATTAAAAAACCATTAAACACATGCAAAATACAAAAAACATTATAAAATCCTGCGTAATTGGGGAAAAACTGCTTCAGAGGCAGAGGGAAGGGCATGGCCATTGGATGGAAATCATCCAATGGTGGAGATTTATTTAGAGGAGGTCAAACAAGAGCGGAGGAAGAAACGTGAGGGAACAATCTGGGACCGTCCGATCTGGACACATGGATGGTCCAGATCCAATCGGAGGATCACAATCGGGGGCAACACTCAAATGGCACAGATGTAATATTTATGATGTGATGAAGCGCTGAGCATTGATCTGAGGATCAGATCAACAGTGGAGAATAAATCGGAGGGATGGCCGATCGGGAAAAGAAAGATAATGCATGCGATGGAAAACTCCGATGCGATTAAGCACTGGCCATCGATCTGTAGATCAGATCGACGGCGGAGAGTGAATCAGAGGGGTTTGAAGCGGAGGTAAGACATTTGATTGGAGGGAATGAGGATCATTGGATCACGGAAGGTGGAGAGGAGATCAACGGTGGATAACCAATCAAGGATCGGAAATTGGGGCGAACAATTAAACGCGCCCGATGAAAAGTTGCAATGCGAGTTTTCGCGGGCCGTTGATCTAAGGACTAGATCAATGGTGGAGAATGAATTGGAGGATTGGCTGATCGGGAGGAAAAAGAAAACGCAACGATTGAACAATGTGATGTGATTGAGCGCGGGTCGTTTGATCGGCTTACGATCAACGGTGGAGATTAGTTTTAGAGCGAACTGGCGGAAAACCCTTAGAATATATGAAAAACCCAAACTTTTAATAGAACAAAGGTTTTTATGGATTGGAGCGGCATATTTATATATATGAAAAGGCATCCGTTTGTGGGGCCATGGGTCTATGGAATATGATGGGCCCAGGGCTTTTCATAACAAAGGGCCAATCGCAATCGGAGCCTTGGGCTCGGGCTTTTCAATCAACCCATTGGAATTTTGTGATGCGATTAGCGCCTAATGGGCATAGCGCCTGGTTTGTAGGGCATGGGCATGTGGGGAAAGTGGTTTAAGACTTAGCCCAAGGGGGCTTAAGTCCTTAGTAATAAAAACTTGTTTTTTATGAATTTTTCAGGTTTTTCAATGGATTTGGGGGTTTCGGTAAGGTTAAAGAGTGAGTCTTTAACCTTGTAAAAATGATTTTCATGAATGGAAGAAGAGGAATCATGAAAATAGAGGAGTTTTATGGAGAAAAAGGGGAGCAAATGAAGGTTATTTTTTAGTGGAAGAAAGGGAAAAATGAAGATTTTGCAGTAGTTTCTTCTCATGAAATCAACAGAACTTCTGAGTATAAAATGGGAATAGCAGTGAAGATTTGGACAGAGGCATGAGGCCTTCAAGAGTCTTCAAGAGTCAACACTTTTTAGCAATAAAATTTTTTCCTTGAAGGCTCAAAAAGTCTTAGCCACCTTTTGCTATAACAAATTTTATAGGTGGCTAACACCCCCCTTTGGAGTATTTTCGGTACTTATTATGGCTATGTTGAGCCTTCCCAACTTGACCCTGGGGATCCTAGTCTAATACATTGATCCCCCAGCTGAAACTCTGGCTAGTCAGCTCAAACCTTATACCTCTTTGACCCCGGTGAGACTGGTTTCCAAGACCCATAACTTTGCTTCAGTGCCTCTACCACCTCAACAGGAATCTACTCCTATTGTGAAAGCATCTAGTTAGGGGGGAAAAGCCAAAAAGAAGGAACCTAAGGACAAGGCTACCAAAACAACTCTTGCTCCTCCTAAGACTCCAAATAATTCACCTCCATGTGCTTTTTGTGATGCTTCTAGGCATGCCACCCATAACTGTCATGAACTTCCTCATATCAAACCTGTGGTCAACGAGTCATTTCCTGAATTTGATATCCCGAAGGTCCATGTTACCTTACCATATTTAGCTAAGAAACTCAAATCGTTGCGCATGAACCACCTTTGTGCTTTGTGTGATATTTATGGCAACTATTCTCACCTTTGTCCCCATATCTATGACTTTTGCGACACCCTTGAAGCTATTTGCGAAATAGAGGCTGCTTGTAGTGGATCTTGTACCCATATACTTGTGCGTTCTACTTCGGTATAACCAGAGGAAATTTTCATATCTACCCCCAAAGTCGATATGGCCGAACCTTTAGCCACCATCCACTATATGTCATCATCCATGAGATCCTTGGTGAAACACCCCTCTAGGGAGTTCCCTTCTGTGTCGATTGAACCTCCTTCGACGATCACCTTAGGATCAACATTGCTAGATGTTTCATCTTCTAGCACTTCATCTACCTTTCGTAGTGATGTGTATGTGAATCATATCTCTCATGATGATGCGTCAGGTAGCCCCGTCTCTTCATGTGGTCTTACTTCTACTAGTCCCCCCATATTCCACTCTGATGAATACATTATGGAAGCAATGACCACCCCTAATTTTCCTTGGGATGATATGCACCACTGTGCGTACTTTCTTCCGTAGTAGTCCCTTGACTAGTATGTTGTGGAGTCTAAAGACTTTATCTCTGATGAGGTCGATTGGTTTAGAAATCCAATTACTTCACCCAATGCTTTCGAAGAAGGAAATATGGCCAATGTATCTCCTACCATTAAAATCAACATTTGTGATAAGCCAGGGATATAAGAAAACATCGCCTTAGGGGCATATTTCACCCTGGAAGAAATTGAGGCTTATAGTAAGCTATTCAAGGAATTCCATGATGTTTTCTCCTGGTCCTATTTAGAGATGCCCGAACTTGATCCTTCCATTGTCGAACATCATATCGATACATGGCCTGATTCCAATCCTATCTGTCAAAATTTCAGATACATTAATCCTTAGAGACATGAGGATATCAAAGCCGGAATCGACAAGCTCAAGGAGGTTGGTTTTATCTATCCCATTAAATATACAACTTGGGTCTCTAACTCGATTCCCGTTCTCAAGAAACAAGGTACCATCCGTGTCTGCAATGACATTTGCAACCTGAACAGATATTTTTCCAAAGACAATTTCCCCACACCATTCATTGAAAAAATCATATATGAGTGTGCGGGGCACAAGGTTCTACCCTTTATGGATGGTTTCTCTGGATACAACCAGATAGTTACCCATCATGTTGGTTAGTTAAAGATTGTGTTCATTATTACATGGGAAAATTTCGCTTATAGAGTCATGTCGTTCAACCTAAAGAATGTTGAAGCCATGTTTTAGTGGGCCATGTCATATTTTTTCCATGATCTGGCTTATATTATCCTTGTCTACCTTGACGACCTCACTTCTCATTCTAGCTGGAGGGTGCAACACCTCCACGATTTGCGTACCATTTTCCTCTGATGTCGCAAGAATAATATTCAACTCAACGCATTGAAATGTGTCTTTTGTGTCCATGTCAACCATCTCTTGGGCTTTATCATGTCCAAAGATGGTATTGTGCTTGATCCTCTTAAATTTTAAGCTATTCTTGAACTTCCCATTCCTCGTAACTTACGCCATTTAGAAAGTGCCCAAGGAAAATCCAACTTTCTTTGTCGGTTCATCCCCGACTCTACCACCACCATGCATGGGTTTCTAAGGCTCCTTCACTCTACCATTCCATTCATTTGGGATGACCATGCTCAAAAAAAAATTGACGCCATGAAACATGCTCTCACTTCTGCTCCCTTGATTAGTCCTCCTAACTTTGAAAGGGATTTCATCCTGTACATCTCAACTTCCACCCACTTGGTTGCTAGGGTCCTTATCCTAGAATACGACTTCAGAAATGAATATGTTATATATTATGTCATTAAGAAAAATGTAGGTCCCCCTGTGTCCTACTCGCATGAAGAGAATTTGGTGTTGGCCGTTGTGTTCTCGGTCTAGAAACTTCATCATTGTATCATTACGAATTCCACCAAGGTCGTGACTAGTTCCAACCTTATGGTGTTCCTATTGAGTAAACAGATCATCAATGGGAAGTACTCCTCTTATATCGTTATCCTTCAGGAATTTTATCTGGAAATTTTCACACCCAAGAGTAAGAAATTTTTAGCCCTTGTTGAATTCATTTCTGAATTGCCTATTGGTACGCAAGATCCACTGGTTAATGATGATTTACTTGATGAACATTTTTTCACCATTACTTCGGATGACCCTTGGTATGGCGACATCCTTACCTATCTGCGAACCTAAAATCTCGCTCGCCATTTTGATTGTGATGCATGACGATGTATACGACACCAGGCCCCCAACTATATTCTCATTGGTGATGATCTCTATCGTCGCAGTGTTGATTTTTTCCTCCATCATTGTGTCAAACATGTCAAATCTGAGAAAGTCATTAATGTTTGTCGTAGCAGCGCTTGTGGTGGCCACCGTTCTAGTTTGGCCATTGCTTAGAAAGTCAGGCGCGCTGGGTATTTTTGGCCTTATCTCTTCGTTGATTGCATTGAAGCAGTCAAACATTGTTGCAACTATCAAATTTTTTCCCCAAAGGAGCAATCTCCTCCTGCTCCTCTCCATCCTGTCATCTCCGCTGGACCATTCTACAAGTGGGCCATTGAATTTATGGAGTGTCGACCTCTATATGCTAGTAACCACAAGTATATCATTGTGGTGGTTGACTATTTCACCAAATGGGCTGTGGCCATGCTAACGTTCAATAACACAGCAGCTACCGCGACCCTCTTTTTCTTTAACCATGCTATTTCTTGATTCGAGGTTCCAAAAAAATTGGTTTTTGACCATGGCTGACATTTCGAAGATGAGATTTGGTGTGAGCTCTCCTCTATATTGGGATTTGAGAACCAATATTCATCGTCCTATTACCCCCAAGGTAATGGTCAAGTTGAAGTGGTCAATAGAATAATTAAAAGTATGCTTCAACGAATGGTGAACAAGCACAAAACCAACTAGCACCTTATGCTCTTCCCTAATTTGTGGGCCTATAGAATTTCTGTTAAAACTGCCACCGGGTTTATTCCTTTCCACCTTGTTTTTGGAGAGGAGTCAGTCTTACTAATCAAGTGTGAAATCCACTCCCTTCACTTAGCCGTCGAACTTCTCCCTGACACTAAAAATTTAGGAAAACTACTTATCATGATTGAGTGTGCATCCAAAGACTGTCGTTTTTCCTTGCAAACCATTGAAGTGGCCAAGAAGCACACCAAAGCTCAATATGACCGAAAATTCCACCATCGTACCTTTTACGAAGGTGACCTTATTCTAGTGTATGACAAGGCTCATGATGTCCTTGGTAATGGGAATTTTGACTCATTATGGCCAAGTCCTTACATCATTAGTAAGGACTTGGGAAAAGGGGCATACCTTCTGAAGGATTTCAAAGGCCACTCACTTCCTAACCCTCTCAATGCACTCTACCTTAATAAATTTTACCCATAACATCTCTCATCAATATGTATGTTTTATTTCTGTCATATATTTAGGTAGCTTGCATCTTTTGTTTTTGGTGATTTGATACTTCATCTGGAAGCCATTTTTTCCATGAAGGGTCACTTCTCCGTTTCTCAAAATCAAATTTCTACAGTTGAACCACTTGTACTTAGGGCACCACTTAGCCTCCATACTTGTTGACATTTGTGTCAATTTTAGTCATGAGTAACCAACTATTTCTCATGATTTTATGGTCCCCACCGGGCCTATTCTATGTGGTAGCATCATCAAGTCGCCCTTGTTGAGAGCATCCAAGTTGAGTCATCATCGCATTCATTGAGTCTGTCCTGAGCCCCTTTTCCCTCCCATCATAGTATTCCATCAATTCATGATTTTTCCCTCTCTCATGTATCCTTTTCAGCCTCCAGTCCCACTATCCCCCCATCCCCTCAAGAATCAAGTCAGTCGCTGCGAAGTCATCCATGCTTTTTATGCTCTGACAAGGGAATTCGTCTATATTATAATTAGTATCCCCCCATTCCATCATCATCCCTAGTATCAGTCCATTAGTTTCTCTATTATATTCACTCGTTCCATAGTTGAGGACCCTCATTGCCTCACCTATCGCAGACCTCCTTCTATTGACATCAACACATTCATTCTAGAAGACAGGTCTAGAGGGCGGTGTATTTTGGTTCCAACTTCCATCATTGTTCGGTGCCTCAGATCAGGGAAAGGTACTCCTTGTTTCCCTTTGACTTTATTTTTTATCATCCGCTCCACTTCAGCATGATCGAGATTCATATACTCGATATTTTGGTGATCCTGTAGATTGATCCAATGATTCCCAGGTGTGTGTGAGATGTTTCAGACCTCATGATGGGGTGGCCCTTCAAGTAGCCCCCCCACATGCCCAGATGACCTCATTCTCTTCTAAAACCTTAGATGCAGCTCTGCAGATTTGATGGGTTCGACCCTAGCCACTTGCAGTGCCTATAACATGCATGTATCACTTAGATGATCCATTTATATTTTCAGAGCCCTTTCATGTTTATCAATGCTTCTCTGGTCACTATTAAACCTCATGTACTCATATTTTATTTTATTCAGTCCTGGCTATTGTCCTAGGCACAATATGTATGTGGGATCCATTATATTTTTCCGACCCATGCTTACGGCAGCATATCATGTTGTTTATAACTCAGTTTCATTTTACTGGGTGAACCATTATATTTTGTACTTTTTTTATCTCGATGGGCATATGTACACCTCCCTCGCCTCATTGTATATAGGTACTCAACCATTAAAGGAGACTTATGGTTGTCAGTCTCGCCCCCTTAGGGTTATTATCCTCTCATGCTTCACTTCGCCTACGTATCTATCTCTCTATGACTCCCCTTCATTGTCTAGTGATTGTGTTCTTACAACGTACTTCCGTCATATGATTAGATCCTAACACTCGCACGTTGGGGGGGGGGGGGGAATATCTGACACCAATTTTTGGTCATCTAACCATGTATAATTAGATGGATTTCAATACACCATGTAAGACCAATTTGACCATGGTAAAATTTCTTTCACTAAGAAATAATTTAATAAACCATAGTTTATTAATTTATTTCTGGTCGATTGTTAGTTGTGTCAAGTTGAGGAAATTTCAACGAACTACTTGAGGATGGCTTCAGCTAGGGTTTCTACTAGGGCTCTACAAAACCTTGCCGCCACCACGGATGTTGACCTTGGAGGTACAGTCCCAGCGAGGGCTCCTCTCGATACCGCCGCAGCTATCCTCACATCAGTTCTCGTTGTTTCTGAGATAATCCTCACATCAGTTCTCGATGTCTCTGAGGCAGACGGTGGATCAAAATCTCCCGATGCACGAGAGGCTGCTACGGTGTTTTCCCTCAGCTTCGAGCCCCGGCACCTAGTTTCAAGAGATGGCAAACACAATCTGCGAGATGGGCTCACAGAACAGGAATCCATGGACATTAGCAAGTTTCAAACAGGGGTATACAACGAGCTATTCTATCCAGAACAACCCACCTTTGGAAAAGAGGACGCTGCTAAGAATTTTTCCCATGGCCATTCTGCTGTGCACATGAAGATATGCCGCCTTTGGGAAAGGAAGATAGCCAAAAACTGCAAGGGTTCTCAAGGGCCTTTGGGTTTAGACGCTGTTGGAGGCGGGATTGGATCTAGTCTCAGATCCGTGACTTTGGGACTATTTTTTGCTGACTATGGCAAGAAATCTGAGATCAGTCTCTCGATTTCTCCTTCACCTCAGATGAGAACAGAGGAGTCATGGTCCAAACAGCAGAACCTCCTGTCGGCTTGAAAAATAAAGGAAGCAGAAATGATGCAAGATGGGGAACAAAAGAGTGCTCCTCAAGCTGTTTCCTTAGAAAATTATTCGACTTCTTACCCTCAGCATAGCTCACCCTCTGGATTTCAAATCCAGATCTTACTTCTCTCAGGAAAAATGCTATTGCTTTGGGTGTCTGCTTCAGATTTGGTGCTTAACCTCCTGCGAGAGCTTGAGCTCAGGTTGGGTATCCCCTCAGCCCTTCAGAGACTAACTTACGAAGGTAAACAGCTCGAAGACCCTCTGCCCTTGTCTTATTACAGTATTGAAAGAGATGCCTCAGTGATGCTCACCTTACATCTGCGAGGAGGAGCTTCTGGGAAGACCTCCTCGGCTCCTTCTTTCTCCTATAAAGATGCGGTTCATGCACAATCCTCCAAGAAGACTTCCAAACCAGCTGAGGCTCCCAAGCCTTTCTTGGTGGATAAAATGGAAGAAACTCCCTCCATTGAAATCACTCATCCATCTCTGGATGATCAATATCAGACGTTTGTAGAAAAAACCATCATATGCATATTTAACGAACTATGGCCTCATACTGCCGATCTATACCAGTGGCTCCACTCCAATTGGACCAACAACTGCAAGGTCTTCTTTTACTCGAAATGCTTCTTCATTGTCGCCTTTGCCTTTAGCAATGATTACAAGAAAGCCTTAACAGGAGGCCCTTGGTTCTGGGGATCAGCGGGACTTTTCCTCACCCCCTGGTTCCCTGATTTTGACCCCTCTTCGGCTGTCATCACCAAGCTTCCCATTTGGGTCTATCTTCCAAATCTCCCTGATCATCTATGGCATTTCGCTATCTTCCAAGGGATTGGGGATACATTAGGTTGCTTCCTGGCAACGGATACCTCTCGAGGGGAGAAAGGAATATATACTTTTGGCAGAATATGCACAGAAATAGACATTAGTAAAGGGCTGCCTGATCAAATCAACCTCAAAGTTGGTGACTTTCATTGGATGCAAACCTTATACTATGAGAACACTACTTTCAGATGTCGCCATTGCCATTAGACGGGGCATCTTCATAATACTTGTGTGACGTTCCTCGACAAAAAGAAGAATATCCCGCACAAATCCAAATCCAAGAACTGGAAGCCATGTGATAGACCTCCAATGGATGACATAGATTCCTCTAGCTCTGATGAGGAGGATATAGAGGTGGAAGAGGAGAATTAGGATCCCCCAAGGGATGTGCCCCCAGCACGCCCAGCGGACCCTGCTGCTCCTCCGATTTCGCAAAAGCGCACTCATGAGTCTTCATCCTCAGATTCAGATAAGGAGACTCCTCCTTCTGTGCAGAATAGTTTTCAAGTGGTTCCCGTCCAGCCAGCTCACAATGGCTGGGTCACAGTTAGTAAAAATAAAGGAAAAAAATGTTGACTGGGAGATTCTACCCATTCTGGGTCGACTCCCTAGTCTAGTTCTTTATTTTATGATCTTCTTGTTATCTTTTTGCTTATGCCGTGGATGTTCACTGGGACCGAGGTTGATAGTCTATCATTTTCGGCTCCCTTGCTCTCTTGCTCTGAATTAGTCTTATTCAAAAAAAAAAAAAAAAATTTATTTCTGGTCCAAACAGAAAACCCCATGAGGAATAATTAAATAAATCCTTATTTATTTGATTTTACTCTAGGAATAATTAATTAAACCTCTATTTAATTATATTCCTGGTCATATTTAACCCAATTAATAATAATAATTAGATAAATCATTATTTATATTATTATTCTCTAGGAGTAATTAATTAAATCATTATTTAATTAATAATCCTTGTTAAATTTGACTAAATCGTTTAGGAATAATAAAATAAATCATTATTTGTTTAATTATTCATTGATCCCATCCTTGAAATAATAAATAAATATTTTATTTGTTTATTCTTTCTAAATAAATGGATTTAACCAATTTATTCCTTTTCCCTCCATCAAAATATAATAAAATATTCCAAGCAGTTAGATCTACATCTTGGTTAATAATATTTTATTATGCACCATTATCAAGGATAACACAATATTTTGCTATAAATGGGAGGTTCTTCCATTCATTCCTACCTTTGATCCTTTTATCTTGGTTGGACTTTGATCCTCTAATCATTTTCTATCTTTGATTCACTTTTATTTTCTTTTTGCTTATTGAGCTCTCTTTGAGTTCTGCACGTCTTGCGTATTCTACACCATTGAGAGTGAAACTCTCAAGCTGAACCATTTGAGGATAGCTAAGAACCCATCCCATTGAGGGGGAATGTATCGTTTCTCTTCCTAGGTATTACATAATACAAAAATATATTTATAATTATTGTGTTTTCCATTAGATATTTTGGAGAAACTCTTATTTCATTTTGTTGTTTAGTTGCTTTATTTTCATAGATATGGGTTTATTTTTCATTTTTTTCAACCGTATATTGCATATATAAGAAATTTGACAACCATATTTGTTGTTAGGGTTGTTTTTCATGTTCAGCTAATGTGATCTCTTTTCGTACACTTGCATTACGAAATCATACTAACAGTTTATACTTATAGGTGCAATGTTTGTGGCATGTTTGGTGAAATTCTTGTCATGGCTAAGGGGGGTATTGATGATTTCCTGATGATGTCATTGCTTACGTCCTTTTTCCTAATGTTATTTATCATCTCCTAAGGTTTCATGAAATTCTGGGAAGTGACATGGGCTCTGGGGCTGAAAATGTGGCACAAATTCAGACTTGCAAGCACATAATTGACATTTTGGGGCACTGGCCACAAACTTGCCTTGGCATGCACACGTCTATAGGCTTCTATTTTCTCCGTTTCCCCTATATTCCCATGGCTAAGCCTCAAAAGGGTAAAAAATCAGTTCCACCCTAGGGTTCAGGGGCCTAGGATTTTGGGTTACCTCTTGGAGATGTTGGTTGTGTAAGGTTTGTTTGTCAGGATTATGTTGGTTACACTTCCTTAAGGTCATACAGGAGGTTTAATCTCATATTAGTATCCTCTCGTTGCATGCTTATCCCGATTGCCCAGTTACTTGGGTAATTGTGGGAAGAGGGTGTTACATATTGGTATTAGAGCATGGTTCAACCCTTGGACTAGATGGTCAGTGTGTTAGTCATGCATCTATGTTGGTTACACATGTGTTTAGTATGCTTGTGGTATATATGTGCTTATTTCATCTGTGTTGTGTTGGCCATGGTGGCCGTGATGTCAACATGGAAGGGTTGATGGTGTTGTTTTCAACATGTTGTCATGACTGTATGATTGGTTCAGTGTTTCTCATGCTTGTGTATTTTCCATGCATGCTTGCTTGCATGTTGCTACATGTTGTACATGTGTTTCTTGTTTATTCTAGCTCACATATTGGTTATGCTTTGGTGTTATCCATGTATTGTTTCTTGTGTGATGTCACATGTTTAACATGAATTGGTCGTTCATGATTAGTTATGCATGTCAATTGGGTGCATATGGTCAATTTTGAATTGGTTTGATTGAGGTTGTTGTGTATAATGTCATTATATGCAATTAGGTCATCATAATCATATTGGTATGTTTTGATGCTAATTTGTTGGCTAATATAGAGTAGGAGATGCAAACCATCAAAGTAAAGTTGCATTATCGAACCTCGAGGCAACAACATGTTGTCATATAGGTTTGGATGTTGGGCATGTAGGTATGTAGGTTAAGGATTGTTATATTCATTATGGTTATGGGTATTCCTTTCATTCAATTGATTTTATGGTTACATACATTATAGATTATAGTTGATTAGTGCGGTTATATGTACATGTGTCGGATAGTCATGAATGATAATAGCATGTGGTGGTATGCATTTTATTGTTGTTTTATGTTAGCTATGTTATATTTTGTTGATGAGTATGATGTAGTTTAACTTGTTTTTTTTGTATGACAGTTATCTTGATGATTAGGTTACATGTTGTTGATGAGCATGATATATAGTTTGTTGTTGTTATATGCTAGTAACTTGATCATTAGGGTTATTTCATTAAGATCTTAATGTTATATGTATCATATTTCTTTGGATTGGCTTATGGAAATGGTTAGGGTTATTACATTAAGGTATGAGTCGATATATTTGTGACATTGTATTGTACTAATTTAGGTTGACTGTGCATATGTGATTGTTAATCATGAATGACAATTGTTTATGAGTTTATGATATGAACATGTTAGTTACTTACTTTTGTGGATATCATGATATTATTTATGTTGAGCTGAGGTGTTATGAAGTTATATTGTGCTAATATATATTTATTTCACAGACAATATAGCCTCCCCTTAGATACATTGAGGTATGAGTTTTCTTATGTCATATACTTGGTGCTTGACGGTTTTGAGTGTTTGATTATGTCATCTAGTTGATCTATTTAGCAAGGTATGTTTGTAAGTTGTTTGAATGCTTGATTAATTGCATGATATGAGTATATGTGTCTGTAATATTGCATGAAGGAATGATCTTGTTTTAAGATGGTTGTGCTAACACATATGTGCAGAGATAGTTGGTATATACTTGAGTGTAAGTAGGTGATAGTTGTAGAATTATGTATTATGACTGATGAATGGCAGTTGATTTTTTGTTATGCCATGGTTGTTATTCTTGGTAAAAGTTGATTTCAAATTAATATATATGCTTTCTTGATGTTGATACATATGGCTAACATGTGTGTGTGCTTGGCACAACAAGGTAAGGTAACTAGCTCCTTGTTATGTTTATTTATGCACTTACAGTTATGTGTTTATGGAAGTATGATGCAAAGGATTTCATGGAAAAAGATACTGCCATGAAATATTGAAGGATACTCAAGTTGAGTTTTCCTTTGGAATTTTTGAGAAGCCATGGGGATTGAGTGATTGTTTTCTTTGTAAATTATTATGCTTTTGCTCTTTTGTGATTTTTTTGCGATTGATTTGTGGTTTTGATTGCATCTAGTATATGGCCATACCACTTTTTTTGGTGCCTTATTGCTATTGGTTTTCCATGGTATCCTTATTTTTTTCTTGTGATTGTATTTTATGTTTTGAGAGTCTCAGGAATTGGTTGGGAAAACAAGAATTTAATGGAGCTCGAGAAGAGATAAGTGGAATCCAATAATTAATGTAAGGCCCAAATGGAACTCAGTGAATGAATAAGCGCATCAGAAGGTAAGAATATGAAAACCAGATGGATTGGTTGAGTCCATTGTGGTAAACAGACAGTGATAGGAAAATCACGAGAAGGGTAAAGTAAATGGATCTGAGATATCATATTCCTTGGCTATGTTGGGAAGTATTTTTCTCAATATTGTGCATAATGTGAATGGATAAATGGATTTCTCTTAACCTATACCTTATGATATTTGGTAATTATGTTTTGATAATTATTATGTCGATGTTTATACATGTATACATGTATTTATGTGTGTATTTCATGTCTAACAGGGTCGTCACGGATCATGGTTGTTTGATGATAAATGTTTGTATGTATATATGTGTGCATGTATTTCATTATCTGACATGATGATGATTTTTTTATGCTAATGATTATATAAATGTATGTATGTATGAATCTATGTCACTGTTTGATAGGGTTTTCAAGGATACTTCTTGTGGAGGAATAATTTCTTATGCAAGTGAATGGCATGAAGAGGTTCTTGGTCTTATAAGGAATCAAGTGGGAAGAGTAACCCTGACAAATCTATGAGGTCAATATCATGTGGACATGAATTGATATTTTATGCTTGTATTATGCCTATATTTTTGTTATGGACAGGTAATGTTGGGGGGTAATCAGCGAAGTGAAAGTAGTGTGATTTGCTGCATGCTAGGATAAGCATGGAGCATGGAAAGACACTAGAATCAAGGTTTCTTGTGGGGTCAATTTGTGGTCTATGGATGTACAATGCTATTATTGTGTATATGTTGTGCATGTTGTACATTCAGTGATTGAAACTATGGTGATTTGTAAGGTTTCATATATAGTATTGTTGATCAAGGTAGCTATGTGTGGCCACCCTCCTATTCCATTTGGACCCCCGACATTGTTTCTTTCATTTTCCTTAATTGTAGCATGTTGGCTCGAGGGGTCCTAACCCAGGTTCGGAGGTTAAGGTTTGTCAAAAAACCCCTATAATACTGGCCCTTTCGGTAGTGACCTGCTTGTGCAGGTCAAAGTCTCACCCGAAGCAGTATGGGTGGGTACTGGAACCAGGTTTCTGCACCCTAAGAGAGGATAGGTAAGCCAAGCAGACCTGCGTCCGGCTTTATAATGACTAGATCACATATCCCAGAGCCAGATCTATAGATTGCCTTCTCATCCATGTGCGCAAGTTCAACTATACTTACTGTACTTAACTAATCATACACTCCTAAAAAATAAGTGTAGCGTTACATATATTCTTTGCATAAAACATAATAGAACAATCACAAATCGAAGGTCTACGCAGCAGAACACTTAACATAGTTACTTTTGCAGCTTAACACAGAATATGCATAACATAACAGCTATCAAAGATTCACATAAAAAGTACAAATAGATCGAGTTACTCAACAAACCTTCTCATTCATTAATCCTTCATATCCTTCTTACAATACCCAAACCTGACCTGCGCACATAGCAGCAAGGTCCACAAACAACAGGACTTGGGATCTCCGTGTACATAGACAGCAGGAGTCCTTTCCAAAAAACCCAAACATATCTACTAAGCCACACTTTGCATCAACTTCTCATCATCTTCTTCCTTATAATTCAAGATTTCCCTCTATTTATAACAATCTAGCCTAATCTTTCCTATGGTCCACACACCATGGTTTGCGGACTCTAGGTCTACCCTTTGACCCATTATAATGCTTTCGGGGCATTGACCCACCCATAAACCCCTGCACTAGACTAAATATAATAAAAAATATACAAAATCGGACCAGTTTCGCAGCTTGTAGGAGACCCTATTCCAACAGTCCCCCAACACAATCTTGTGACTCATCCCGAGTCACTGTGGTGGTGCGATCTCTACCTGCGCACGTAGGGCATTGATGGCTGTGATTAGTGGAGGAAATGATTCTTGACTCTAAGTGGCATCACTCTGCACGATGTCTACAAGCTTCTGGGAGGTTGGTCCTTTAGTAGTCGCGGTAACCTGCTCTATTTTCTAGTTGAGTCACTTGATCACGCCATCGGTATCCTGTGATAGATGGAGGGCAGCGTCGGCCCATGGCTTCAAGTGTTCTGTGATGGCATGCTTCATTTGTCAGAGTTCCTCAATCTTCTCTTGGAGTGCTTTTCTAGTCTTAACGTGTGCCAGATGTTGCGCAGGGACTAAGGAGGGAAAGGTAGCTTCGATCTGATCGAAAGCAACTTCCTTTTGTCGTAAGTCCTGATTGATTTGTTGAAGAACTTGGTTGAACTGGACCGCTATCCAGAGCTACATGGCCAACTCCAGCAACTGAGTACCCTGAGAAATATATCTCGTAATGATGTTCATAGCTTATGTTACCAGCGCAACACACTGGGCTCGTATTTCCGGAGGTGTGGCAGGCTGTAATTGGGCCTCTAATGCGGTGATTTGCCGTTCCATTTGGGTCTTGACGGTGTGAATTTTGGTTCTGGACGTCTTTAGTGCTACAACCAAACCTTCTACCATAGCTAGGAACGGAGCTGTAGCCGAGAGCTCATCTAGGACCTTTGTGCTGAGCTGGTGGACCATAGTTTCGAGCTGTGCCTTCTACGAGATAGCAAGGGAGATGTCTGCGGTCTGTCATGTGATGCTTGGCATGGCCACATCGAGTTGTTGCTGTGCGGTCTGGTCATGATGATGGATCTCTTGAAGCACGGCGGTGTGGAAACCCTGTAACACCTTGCGGGGTAGCTTTTCAAAGTCCAATTGTAGTCCCGTGTCCACTAGAAGGTGGGTGCCGACCAGGACAGTGCTAAGCAACGAATAAGCATGACTTTATTTTGCAGTTAGATCGGTACTGCTGGATGTCATGGGTGGCTGTGCCTGTATTATGGTGGGGTGTAGCGTACCTGTCTTTTTCTAGAGGTCATGAAGCTCAGC
Source organism: Pinus albicaulis (assembly GCA_034641835.2). Lineage (NCBI taxonomy): Eukaryota > Viridiplantae > Streptophyta > Pinopsida > Pinales > Pinaceae > Pinus > Pinus albicaulis. The sequence goes on from JAXQQM020074781.1 coordinate 36,729, forward strand.
CTGCATGGCATTGATTGTAGCCTATTGTTGTGCTTCTATGGCTGCCCACTTATCCTCTATAGCCAGAGTAAGTGCATCCATAATTTGCTCGAGATCACCATCAATTAGCGTGATCGTTGCATCATATTCCTGACGTTGGGTGCGCTACTTTTTTCGGGGCCCCTTTGCAAGCTCTCTGTGCCACTTTGTACCCTGGAGGGATGTAGTATCCTTGTTAGTCAGCCCTTTCATTCACAGGACTAGCTGTGAATTGACTGTATCAGCTCTAACAATGATCTACGGTAGTTGCATAACATCTTCTGTGGCTGCGTCCCAGCCCGTCCAACTTGACCCTGTGATCATCCCAGGTTTGAAAGGGGCGTTAACTTCCGTCATATAGCTTTAACACCAATCCGTGCAGGGTTCGAAGTCAATTCTCCATGTAGGGAGCCAGAGGGCAATTAGCTTATCAATTTCATCGTCCCCAAACCCCCTCAACGTAATGTCCTCGGGCTCTGGACTGGTAAGAGTTGAAGCATCCACGGTGTTAGTGGCTACCATATTAACGTAAGGAGGGGATCCCAAATTTGGAGACTCACAAGCAGCGGAAGTGGGTTGATTGGGTATGAACAGAATGCTAAAGGTTAAGAAAATCAGGCAGCAGAACAATACATGTGAATTACAGAGATGATATGGAACCGTGGTCAGAGTTATCCTTTCTTCTTTATAGTGCCCGTGGCTGTCCAACAGTAAGGTGAATCTTACTTGGAACTTACCATCAAGCAAATGGTAAAAACTCACAATAAATTGCCTTATTAATTGCCAGTCGCCTGTTTTCCTTAACTGTCATCATTTGCACCCTATGGGCTTCGCACGGACTACTAACCTTGGATGAAGCATCTGTGATGCTTGCGCATCCTTAATTATAGCCGAATTAAGGTTTGTTGTAATGTGATTCAGGTGCAACCTAAACAACTTGGCAATCGTGCACATCACGTCCAGTTCTAAGTTTGGAACAGTTCGGGGAGCAACCTTTCCTTCCTTTGGGCTGAGGTTGCAGTATTCAAACATGTATGGTACCTGCGTTCCCCATGATTTGTATGCGATGTACAGGCGTGGTCTACCCCAAGTCAAGGTGTCATTGTTCTGCAAAGCTGTGTCAAGCACTTCTGTGCCATCCACCACCCTAAATGTTCGTAAAAACGCATCCCTCAAAGTCTCCCAATGGTGAGTGCGCTGATGTAGCTCCGCGTCTAAATACCATGCAGCTGGATGCAGTCCCAGAGCATGGATAAATAGGTGGACCCGTTCTTTTGGGGTTTTGTCATACCACTGTGTTTCCCATGCGAGAAAATACCTACGTGGATATTATGACCCAAGGAAATTTTTGATCCGTCTCACAGCTGGAGCTTCAAATCGTAGGATCATCTTATCCTGACATTCCTCCCATTCCCATAATACCTTCCCATGTGTCTCCCACCAGTGCACAGGTGTTCCGCGGAGGGCTAGCTTAGGGGCCCATAGCTTGCATCACTTGGGAACTTATGCTTTGAATGCGCGTAAAAATTCCTTAATGTTACCTCAGAGGAGATGTAGCGGAAGTTCCTTGTGACTCGAAGACATCGTAGCGCCGAAACCTCATGTAACCAGCCTTGCCAATTCTCTATTTCCCCATCAGAGTCAAAAAAGGATTCACTGTCTTTTTCCCAGCTGAGTACTCCTTCCGTCGTGGGGTTAATCCAATCTTCATCCTGCGTAGTCAACTTGTAAATGTGATCAACTTCCTCCTCATCATGCGCTGGCTTTGTATACCATGCAACTTTCGCGGGATCCAATGGTACTATTACTCATGCACCGTTATTTTCAAACACCATGCTTCAATTTTTGAGGTTGATAACACCCGCCATATCTATAGCCCAGTCCAGTCCTAGGAGCGCAGGGTAGGGGTTTGCATCTTCTACGATTTCTATTACCTCAAAGTCAGATTGGGTCTTTACTCCTGCAATATCTACGATAATTTTTGGCAGCCTTCCTAAAGGGATGATCTTTTGTTGGTTTTCCATGCGTAGCTGGATGGTGGACCATTCCAACTTAGGTTCTCCCATTCGTTGCCATGTTGGTTTAGGTAACATGTTTGCATCTGATCCAAGGTCCAAAATAACCTGATCCATCTCGTAGTCACCAATCTGTGCAGTCAACCGCATTTCTCTTCCGGTGCATTTTTTATACCTGTATAGTTTGTGTACATCCTTGGTCCCTAGGGTCGGATTGGACCATGCTGTGCAGCTGATCATTAATTCCTGAAGGTTCTCTACAGCCTTTGGGTTATGTAATAGCTTCATGCATGCCTGCAGAAAGGGCTCGACCCCCTCATCTGTCTTGGGGTGTGTCGATACCTGCACAATAGCTGCCTCTGCCTTATCTAAGTCCTGGCAAGCTGTGTCCATTGTTTCTTGTCCCATTTTCATGTTCAATCCTTCTTGATGGGTCAAAGGATCCATGGCAGCCTCTTCACTTGGTCCCCAGGTGGCCATCCCAGTGCGTGTTACAACTTTCACACTTGGTTCCATGTTTCTAAGTTCGACCTTAACTCTCTGCACATTATGCGTAGGGGTGGACTGCTTTTCCTACATTTTTTCTATTAAGATCAGGCAATCTTCAACGACATGGTCCGACTGTCTGCAATATCGGTAAGATTTCCATCTACGATTTGGGAAATCCCTAGCAAAGTGCCCTGCTTCTCTGCAGTTATAGCATATTAGTTGTTCGCGTCCTCGACCTGCGCTTCCTCCCCGACCTCCTCCCCTGCCCCTTGTTGGAGAGCCACCAAAGCTCACGGTCGATATGGGTGACACAGGGCCTAATTGTACCCTATAAAAGTTTCCTTGATCTATCATCAGATCATAAGTTCAACAGTTCTACTCATTGTGTCCTACCGACCGACATAACCTGCACCATTGTTGCTTCAGTTCTGGGACATACACTCCTCGTTGGGGGCAATGGTTTGTATAGTGCAGCCCTTCTATGTGGCAGTCATCACACCATAACACAGATCCGATTAAGCCTGGATGCACTAGGTTAGGTTCTCCTACCTGTATGTAATCTGTCAATAGTGGGAATTGATCCTTCGTATAGCCAAATACCCAATAGCGTATGCACCATGACCTGTGCTGGCTCCTTTTCCTCGTTCCCTTTGCAGGTTCTGACTTTCCATGTGCATAGCTTTGAGTTGCTCCTAAATTTTTTGTACTCCTAACGAAGTATCTTCTTTGGGCATAGATTCTAGTTTCATAGCGACTTCCATAGCTTTTTCCCGCAACTCGAAGGTCTGGTGACTCGTTGGTATGCGTAGGTGAGGCAACAACATAGCGATGAACCATTTCGTATGTTGTCTATTGTCATAATCAAATCCTCCTTCCTTGATTTCTCTCTTTATTCACTGATCAGCCTCCCATATAGACTCAGACGCTCCTTGCTTGAAGTCCTTCACATCTGCTACTAACTGAGAGTAATATTTTGGCTTTCAGAATTGCTGCTTCAGAGCATCCTTAATATATTGAATAGATGCATTCCCGTTCTAAGATATGTATCGCATATACCAGTCCAAAGCTCTTTCTTTGAATGCCAGGGACAGCTGCGCCCTCTTCACCATATCACTTGCCACATTTTTCGCAGTCCATACGGAATCTGCAACAGACCAAAATGGGTCCATATCCTCATCTCCTACCCCCTTGAAGGGAGGTAGTTTCAGGTGTGCAGCCATATCACTGTTTAGCAGAGGTGGTGGTATGGGTGAATTCTTACCTCTGCGTGGCCTGGATAACGGTGTAGCTGGGGGGCTCTGCACAACCGTCTCTCGCAAAGGGCTATATACATATCTTCCCCCTTCAAGTTTGGTTCGATAGTATTTACGACTACGTGTTGTGCTCTTGTCCAGATTCGAGGTCATTCACTCGGTATGACTACACATAATAATATTTTCACACAGTAATATCTTAATCAGCAGAGGTAATTTCTTCAAAAACTTGCCCCAAAAATATTTAAAGAATATCTGCTCTACTTCGGAGTAGGAGACGAACTAATCAATGGAAAATTCTATCATAAACCCTCCTAGCACACTATCCACCCAATGATCCACCATGTGAGTGATGGTATTATCAGTCCTTTCCAGCTGCTAGATCAGCCCTAAAGTCCACTGAGTGAGATGTTTGTCCTTCCAACACTTTTGGAACTCTATGAGCCTTGCCAGCCACTCCTGAAGCTTGATAGAAAATGTCACAAAGAAAATTTCGTAGCTTTCCGTAAGAATGTACCTATCTTTACAATTTTTTGTCGTTAAGCTCATGTTACGATTATCTTTCATTGCAAATTCATGAATCTGCATTTCGAATCACTCTTCAATTTCCTTCCTCTCAAGCTTCTATTAGTCTCTTCTCATTACTCGATCCCTCTCTCAAAATGCTCCCGGTCCCGGCAACGGAACCATTTGTTGGCTCGAGGGGTCCTGACCCATTTTCGGAGGTTAAGGTTTTCCAACAAACCCCTATACTACTGGCCCTTTCGGTAGTGACCTCCTTGTGTAGGTCAAAGGCTCACCTGAAGCAGTATGGGTGGGTGCTGGAACCAGGTTTCCACACCCCGAGAGAGGATAGGTAAGCCAAGCAGAGATGCGTCTAGCTTTATAATGACCAGATTGCCTATCCCAGAACCGGATCTATAGATCTCCTTTGCATCCACGTGTGCAAGGTCAACTATACTTACTGTACTTAACTAATCATACACTCCTAAAACAATAGTGTAGCATTACAGTTATTCTTCGCATAAAACATAACAGAACAGACTCAGATCGAAGGTCTACGCAGTAGAACACTTAACATAGTTACTTTCGCAGCTTAACACAGAATATCCATAACATAACAACTATCAAGGATTCACATCAACAATACAAATAGATTTAGTTACTCAACAAACCTTCTCATTCTTTAATCCTTCAAATCCTTCTTACAATACCCAAACCCGACCTGCACACACAGCAGCAGGGTCTGCACACATCAAGACTTGGGATCTCCAACACACAGCCAACAGGAGTCCTTTCCCAAAAACCCAAACAGATCTATTAAGCCACACTTTGCATCAAGTTATCATCATATTCTTCCTTATAATTCAAAATTTCCCTCTATTTATAACAATCTGGCCTAATATTTCCTATGGTCTGCACACCATGGTTTGCGGACTCTAGGTCTACCCTTTGACCCATTATAATGCTTTCAGGGCTTTGACCCACCTCAAAACCCTAGCACTAGACTAAATATAATAAAAAATATACAAAATCGGACCAGTTTCGCAGCTTGTAGGAGACTCTGTTCCAACATAGCACATTTTACTATTTCTGGCAATTTTTTGGGTCCTAAACTTCCGGAGCCATTTTGAGGCCCTAAACAATGTTTTTGGGAAAATTGGGACCAAGCTACATCTTTAACCAAGGTTGGTCACTCTAAAGTTGTAGTCCTTGGATAGATATTTGTAACGAGGTATTTTTCACATCAAACAAAGATCGTATGCCAAAGTTACATCCCCGGGAAGTTGATGTACCCATTTACCCAAACAGGGCCCATAGTTTTCGTACTTCATCTCTTAGGGTTAGGTTTTTGGATGTTTAGGGTTTTCCCATGTTGTTAAATAATAGAAATTCCCATGAGTCTCATTGTAACACAATTCAGAGGCATGTAGCCACCACATCTCTTCTCAGAGATAAGCTACCATTGCATGAGCTAATTTATTTCCATTCTGTCTATAAGATTATTTTAGTTATTTGATATTAATGAAATGAAGTATATTTTTTGATGCATCTCTGCATTTATGTTTATTTTTGTATTTTATTTTGTTCCTACATAAATCCGGATCAATTGTGTACATATTATGTTGTATTCCTCTTATGTATATGTTGTGTATATTACATATGCAGTGCTAGGTATAGATGGTTCTATGTACATGTTGGATATGCGGTGCTGTGTACACATCGTACTATGTTCATGTTGTATATGCAGTCTTGTGTGCATATGGTGTTGTGTGCATGTTGGATATGCGGTGATGTGTATGTATGGTGTTATGTACGTGTTGGATATGCAGTTCTATGTACGTATAATGGTGTTGTGTGTGTGACATACATATGGAGCTATGCCCAAGTAGTTTTATGTGCATGATTGTCCAAGTGGTGTTGTGTGCATGTGGTCCTATGTACATGTTGTATATGTGGTGTTGTGTACAAGTGGTGTTGTGTAAATTTTGTGTATGTGGCGCTATGTACAGGTGGTGTCATGTACATATTGTGCATGTTGTGTTGCGTACCTGTAGTATTTTGTACACATTGTAAAGGTGGTACAATGTACATTTGCTTTTGTGTACACGTTGTGCAGATGGTGCCATGTACATGTGATGTGTGCACACTTTGTACAGTTACTATTGTGTACAAGTGGTACTGTGTACTTGTTGTGCATATGGTACTACTATATATGTGGTATTGTGTGCATGTCATACATGTTGTGTTGTGGGCATGCGATACCATGTATGTGCATGGTGTATTTGTGGTATCCTGACATGTGTATTCATTATGTTATACTCTTTATATGTATAGGTATTGTGTTGTATTGTACACTGGGTGTAGGTGTATGTGTTGTATGTTGGTGTAGGAGTATGTATTGTGTTGTATTGTATACCAAGTGTGGGTGTATGTGTTGTATACCAGTGTCTATGCATGTATTTTGTGGTGTTGTGCGCCTTGTGTGGATGTATGTGTTGTTATATACACTGTGTGTATGTTGTACATGAATAAAGAGAATCAAGGGAAATGGGTGCTTGTATGGTGTGGCAAAAAATACAGTGTTTACACATAAAGAATAAAGGAATAAGTAAGGACCAATGAAGGATAAGTATTAGTATTAATTTTATTTTAGTTTTATTATGCATGTGATGTATGATTCTGACTTATTATGGTTACATGTGATTTATGATTATGGTTTATGATGATTTCATGTGATTCATGATTTTGACCTACGATGGTTGTGTTTTGAGATAATGAGATTTGATATGCTTATACATGCTAATTTGATCAAACAATTGGTTTGACCTATTGTGAAAAGAAGTAAATATGATTACAAATGTACATTATTGACGAGCTACCAATGAGGTATGATTTGAATTTATTTCAATTTATTTTGAACCTAATGAAAGTTATGTGCTTGGTACAGGAAACTAAAGAATGCACATTTCGATGGTTGAAACTGACTAAAAGAAATAGAAGCATCGTTGAAATGGATTGGAGCATGCAGTAGTATGTTGGTAAAGAAATTCAAGAATAGGGCTATTGTGGGACATTGGTGCCCAATAGTGTCCATTGATTGCCATGAGCATGGCATAACTATTTTGATGGTTTCTAGGTAGGGATATTCCTTGATTTTTGTATCTTCCAATGCAAGGAGACCTTGCCAAAGGATGGAATGCCCAGGATGGGAGTGTTAATGTAACTTGGAAGGTGTATGACTAGACAAAACTGGGTGATCGCATTTCCAGAGGGACTTTGTAGCAGAGAAGGGAAGGCCAGGGATGGATTTATTTGGGTCATTAGAATTGTGAGATGGAATCAAATGCATATTGGGATTATGCCATGGAAAAATGAGTCGGTAATTATTCGCTGATAGGACAAGTGGTGTAGGATTGTAGCGTTGGACAACAGATACAGCTTTGACTTTGGCAGTCGATTTTGGACTTCCTAGGAAGGAGGTGAATCCTAGTATTACTTTGAGAGTGGTGTTAACTTATGGATTCCCTTGTTGTTGGTACATGCATCATATCCTTCTATTTTTCTCTTTGAGAAAATGTGCATATTTGTATTTGTGTATATTATTATAAATATTGTATCGAGCTAGATTTATAAAGCTCCATAGATAATATGATTTTTGTTGTGTTAGCCACCTATAATATTTGTTATAGCAAAAGGTGGCTAAGACTTTTTTGAGCCTTCAAAGAACAAATTTTATTACTAAAAAGTGTTGGCTCTTGAAGACTCTTGAAGGCCCCATGCCTCTGTCCGAAATCTTCATTACTATTCCCATTTTATACTCAGAAATTCTGCTAATTTCATGAGAAAAGACTGCTGAAAAACCATCATTTTACCCCTTCTCCCACTCAAATATGACCTTCATTTGCTCCCCTTTTTCTCCATAAAAATCCTTTTTTTTCATGATTCCTCTTCTTCCCTTCATGAAAATCCACTTTGTAAGGTTTAAAACCCACTTTTTAGCCTTACCGAAACCATCGAATCCCTTTAAAAACATTGAGAAATCATAAAAATTCATGTTTTTATTAACAGGCTTTAGCCCCTTTGGCTAAGCCCCCTAACCACTTCCCCACATGTGCCCTTGCCATAAAAACCAGGCGCTAGTCTCATCAGCACTTATCACATCGGAAATAAATCAACGAGCGCAAGTCTTTTGCCATGTTCCAAAACTCCGATGCGATTAGCCTTTGGATTTAGAACCCCTGATCTCATTATCTTTTCATATAACCTGTGGGCCCGCCTTTGGCGCTTAAAACCTTGTAATATTTTTTCCCCAACGTTATTTTTTCTTTGTAAAACCCAAAAAACCATTTTTCCAAAGTTTTGATCTAAAAAGTTAGAATCACGTGTTAAATATCAATGGGTAGATTTAAAAGACCGATCGCGCAATTGCATCAGGATGTTTCAATGGGTTGATTGAAAAGCCCAGGCCCGAAGGCCCGACCCCGATTAGCCCCTATATACATAAGCCCGGGGCCTATCATAGGTCTATATAAAACCAGACCCCACAACCGGGTGCCCAATTGCATCGAAACTTTTCTTTGGCGTGGTTTAAATGTTTACCACCGCCGATTGCGATGGCCCGATCGCACAATCGCATCGGCCTTTTCTCCAATCACGCAATCGCATCGGCCTTTTATCCAATCACACAATCGCATCGCCTCAATCCCGACTGCTGATTGCAATTTCCCCTGATGTTTCACCCGTCTTCGATCTGATCTGCAGATCGACGGTCTACAATTAATTGCATCGCAACTTTCGATCGATGCAGTTGCTTGCCACCCCTAATTGCGATCCCCCGATTGTGATCCTCTGATTGGATCTAGACCGTCCACATGTCCAGATCGGATGGTCCAAAATCACTACGTCTTATTCTTCTCCCCGCTCTCCTTTTTACCTCTTCTCCGCAGATCTCCACCGTCGGATGAAGCCATCCAGCGGCCACGCTCTCTCCCAACGCCCTCTGAAGAAGTTTACCAAATAAATGCAGGATTTTGTAATTTTTGTGTGTTTTTTTTCAGGATCTAATGGATTTCGAATGTTTGAAAGGGAAAATCAAAGCCAAAGGGTGACGATCTTTCAGGCTTTGTTTATTAAAGGGATCCATTTAAAAGGTTTCAATGCCACGATCCGTCGGCGCATCATGAAGCGCTGATACCATAAGAAACGTTCGCGAATTTACACATCAACAAGACACCGTGAAGCGAAATATAATTAAAGAGTATCAGACCGACAACACAAAACCAAAGTAGAAAATTGTTTAAAGACTCTTAACACATTTTGGAGGTTTAAGACATTAATTTGATTGAATCAAAGATATGATTCATGATTAAAGGAAGTTTGAAGACCAGAAGACATAGATTAGGCTTAATTAAAGACTAAAACACAGAATTCAAATATACTACAGGTGTTTTAGGTTAAAATAAAATATCTCTCAGTTCAAACAGCCTGCGCTGCCACATCAGGGGAAAATTGAATCCCCCAGCTACCACAGAGCCACCTACAACCTCAAAGTAATCAAAGGGAGGCCGAGTTATTACCAGACCAAGAGAATTTGCATCAATGCAGCCGCACAGTTAATTCCACCAAAGGAATTTATTATAAACTATCAACAGAAGTTATGTTAAGGATAACGCAGAGCCTTAAAGTCAAAAAATTCTTTCCAGCAAGCTTAAATAGTTAATGTAATCAATTAATACAGGAGAAATATCATAATTTTCTCCATTGAGCCCCTCAAAGGTCGAGCGACAGTGAACTGTATTAATTCAACTTAGAAGATATTTATCCCATTCCACCTCCTCATTCTTCTATAAATACTTCTGTAGAAGATGAGAAGTTGTTGGTTGGTTGGTTGGTTGGTTTTTGTTTGATCACCAGTTGTAATACTGAAACTCTCTAAAATAAATACATAGTCCATTGAAGTTGAGGAAGAAACTGAAGTCTTGGAAACCTTGATGATGTTTTTGCATTCTTGTTCTTGAGAAGGCTCTATCATTGGATCCATGAGCTTGGTTGTTGGTGAAGTATTTTGAACTGTTTTATGTTTTCCCCTGTTTTCATTATGTTCCATAATTTCTTACTACAGTAGGTTGAAATTTTTAGGCTAAGAAATGACTCTTGGAAGCACCTTAGACCTGTTCATCCTTCACTGTTTCATGTTTTCTTCTGCTGAAGTGTTTTAGAGTCTTTAATCTCTCTCTTTAATCTTCATGCTTGTTTATTTCCCTAATAGTTCGAACAGTTGGTTTCAGCATGATTTATGGTTCTCCCTGCTTGTCTGCTGCCACTTAAAAACTATTATTGAAGTCTCCCTTTGAAGTTCTTTTCTTACAGTGAATCAAAGAGGTCTGTTTCGATCTTGCCCTTTGTCCTCACTTAAACAGTTGGCTTAAAGGTCTTTTATAGTTGTGATCATAGATGCGTTAGGTGTTCCCTCATCTATGACTGCAATTATCAGTGAATCTTTTATGTTTTCTAAGTCATTTGAAATAAAATCTTTGAGGAAATAGGGTGTTCCCCGAATCTTAGATTTCATTTTAAAAGTTGTTTTGAAATCATTATTTGCTTAAAGGTGTAATTTGTAGAATTTATGGTTAGCCCTGTCTATAAAAGAAATCTTTATTGTTCAAATTATGCTTTCGAATTCCCTTTGTTGAGAATTAAACCTCTCTTTCCAAATCATTAATGTTCATCTCATTCCAAAAACAAAAGGATCCTGTGGCCAAGTTAGATTTTACCTTTGATATCCCATATCCAATGATGAGTTTGTTATGACCTTTCTCGAATCCATTGCCCAATCAACCAGATATTTCTCTGTCCTATATATATTTCCTAGGCCTTTCATGTTCTACTGTATCATTCCAACCAACCAAACAAACAAACAAACACCTGCACTTAATAACTAGTCTAAAACCAATACTCAAATCACACAAGATAAACCTTTGCAAACAAACTTTTGAGAGATCCCTCTCTGAGAACAGGAGGACTAGATCCTGTAACTCTAAAGATTGGTTCTGATGTTGCCTTGTCTTTTGATTTTCCAAACTATCAAAACACAGGACACCAACATGTTGGTTGAAGAAAATGTGGTTGTTATTGTAAATACCGTAATGAGCTATGTTACAACGCTCCAGTAGACAGTATGCTTGTCATGTTTTTAGCAGCGGTCATTGTAAAGCTTGTAACGAGCTATTTTATAAAGCTCCATAGGAAGTATTTTTTGTTTTAGCGGTTTTCTAACTTGTAGGTTTCATTGGAAACCGAGGATGGTGTTCCCCCAAGGGGGATGGTTTTGTAACAGCCTTGGTTAAAAATCCATGTAAAAATATATAAGACCATGGTTTATGGGACACGTATTCCATGTTGAATGTTCGAAAAAGCATCCTAGCGGGTGTTCATTTCGATTGTTATGGCTAAAGAAAATTGGAAAAGGAAAAGTTAAAGGATTTAGAAATGCAAAGTGGATGTTATTGGCATTTATTTATGAAAATAATGGAAAATAGGAGAAAACAAAGGTGAAAGGTCACATATTGCATGTGAGGAGTAAATTGAAGGAAAACAATGGAAACTGAAGAAAATAGAGGCCTCATTAATAAAAAGGCTTCTGAGGATTAGTTGGTAAGCTTTTGGCTTAGGATTTTGTCAGTGCATTTTTGGCGTTCTCTCATTATTCTCTCTCTCTCTCATAATCTTGGGTACTTACATTTTTCTTGGAGCACACTTGGAGAGTGTGGCATACTTGGTGATTTGGAGCAAGAAGGAAAATGAAAAGAAGGAAATCATAAGAGGACATTGGGATCAACATCTACAACAGGTTTTGAGTGTAGGTGCCGAGTTGTATGTATGTTTTCCTCAGTAGTTTTGGCATGCATGGTGTATACATGTGGATTTTCATCCTTGCCATTTTCTGGATAGCCATGGTGTTTTCAATTTACTTCAATTGATTGTTTTTCTTGGTAGTTCTCATTATTCCTTTAGCTGTGGGTTGAGTTATTAGTTCCTGGAGTGCTGGTTGGACCAATGATTTGGAGCCTGGTGGAAAATTGTGGGTTGAGTTACTAGTCCTGGAAGGCTTGGTTGGAAAAACACTCTTGAGCCCAGTGGACACTTGTTGGGTTGACTTACCAGTCATGGAGCATTGGTTGGAAAAATTCTCTAGAGCCCTAGGTGGGTTGAGTTACTAGTCCTGGAGCCTTGATTGGACAAACGTAATGGAACCTAGAAACAAATAGGGTTGAGTTACTAGTCTTGGAAGCCCTAGTGGGTCAAACACTCTGGAATCCCTGTAAAATTTGGTTTTGAGTTACTAGTCGTGGAAGCCTTGGTTGGAACAAACACTCTAGAAACCTAGAACAACTTGGATAGAGACCAATCCATGATGGTTGTGATGGCCGAACATGAGGTGGAATCAGTAGTTGAGGGTTGAGGCAGTTTGGCCTTTGGGAGCCCTTGATTGATTTTGATTGTTGTGGATGACATCCCACATTCATGCTTGGAATATGACACAAGGGTGATTGCTTGAAGTGAGACTTGGATCAGTAAATCTATCATTGGGTGGAATGTGGTAGTCCCATCCCCAGTTGTTTCTTACATTCGGTAATGAAGAGATCATTCCTCTAGTATTCAATATGAAGATGTATTGGTCGATATATGGATTTATTAGTTATTGTATCCATTGTATTTATGTTGTTATTATGCCGGTTATAAGCATATATTAGATCGATGATGCTGTATAGCTCTATCTATTCTTTTACATATAAATGAATACATAATGTACCTATGGTCAAATAGACTGTATTGTAGCTTATTATGTAGGGGGAAAATTCTTCTTAGCTATTCTCATATAAGTAAGAGACCTCCATGTTTAAATATATTGTTTATACATGTAGATTCAATGTTTGTGACATATTTGATGAAATTATTGTCATGGCTAGGGGGTCTAGATGAGTTCTCGATGATGATATTGATTTTGTACCTTTTTTATAATGTTATTTATCATCTCCTAAGGTTTCATGAAGTTCTGGAAGTGACCTGAGCTTTAGGGCTAAAAAGGTGGCAAAAATCTTGAAGTTGCAGGAACATAAATAACTTTTTGGGGCACTAGCTATGACCTTTCCTTGGAATTCCCATGGCTATAGGGTTATATCTGTTCCATTTCCCTTACATGCCCATGGTTAAGGCTCAAAATGGTCAAAAATCAGTTCCCCCTCAGGGTTGAGGGGTCTGGGAGGTCGGGTTACCTCCTGGAGATGTTTTTGATGCTGTGTAAGGTATTTTTGTGGGTTTTCCCTTCAGTTCCACTTCCTTACGGTCATATAGGAGGTTGAATCTCATATTAGTACCCTCTCATTGCATGTTTTCCCTGGTTGTCCGCTTACTCATGTAGATGTGGGAAGAGGGTGTTACACTGACCATAGACATGGATGAGCCAAATATCTCTTTAGTTATTCACCCCCATGCCATATTCCATGCATGAATGTGGGATCTCATGGATAAAACAATCCAAAAAAAACCAAGGGAATCCATAGGTCAAGCCACCTCCATCGTCACCATACCATGATCACACCAAATTCAGTGCTCTGATCACAATTGAACCAAAATTGGAATGCCATCTGGAATCTATCACTATGTGCTATAGGGTAAAATTCTTGGGTTGTTGGTTTTCTAATATCCCTCTCAGGGCTTTCCGGTGCCCAAGGCAGACAGTAAGATTAGCTGTATAGTTCACAAAGAAGGCATATACATGTTCATATCAACTTAAATAACTTGATGGAATAAGATGGAAGATTACCTCTTTAATGATATTGAAGTCTTTTGGAGAGCACTAAATAGCAAAGCAGGGATCCTTCTTCACCAGCTCCAAATCTCAACCCTGCAATCAATAAAAATACCCGTGTAATCTCTACCATAACATACATCTCCTATCAATTAAGTCAATATATGATAAACATTTAAAAAATTCACATCTAAGCCATTCATCTCATGCTATGTAAATAATCAAATAACAATGACAATATCAACGCATAGAATGGGCAAACAGATACATTTCTATTAATTTGTAAAAAAGAGGATTACAACTGTTGGTTGCACCAAGCCCTCCTTAGCCTTCCAATCTCTCTATCTCTCAATGTGGTGATGTCTTGGTCAACAATTTCTCAATTAACCTCTTTGACTTTTGACCTTCAATGCTCTACTTCAACCTTGAACCAAGAGCCTTCAGCTCCATTTTATAGGAGATGGAGAGAGCAATCATTTCCCTTCTCCTTCCACTAGTTCTAAATAGAAAAAATCAAGATTTTTCCTCAAATTCCATGCTTTTTCTTTTTTTGAGAGTTCAGTTGTTTTTGGCAAGGCCCAATAAGAGACTAGTGCTTTGCAGTTTCCTTTTTGTACTGACTCTCTTGTGAGAAAAAGCTAGAAATTCAAATAATTCTCTGCAGGTTTTTCCCGTTTCAAACACAAAACACGGGTAACGCTTCCCTCTAGTGTAAACATAGCATTTCCCTAGCCACTAACATGGCCTATTCATTGATCAGGTGCGTTATAACGCTCTTGTGCTGTTATAGTGGTGCGTTACCTTGGCAGAAGTAGGTTAAGTTTAGGTCTTTGTATTCCTTCCATATTTATCTTCTCCTCTGAGTTGATGAGGAGGTTTTTTGACCTGTAACATATGCCCCCTAAAGTGTGAGGTCAGAGATGAAGATGATGGCAGAAATACTTTATAATGTGTGTAGTAGAGATAAAGAGATTGAAAGACTGAGGAAAACCTGAAACAACAACATATGTCAGAAAATATAGTATTTTCCTTGAGTCGAGCATTCCCATGCTGAGTAGCTTAATTAACATGATTTCTATAGAACAGAGATATGAAGAGTCTGTCTACCGATGAGCACAATGTGGAAGTGTCTGTCATAACAGGATCAGGCTGAAGAAGCTATCTCCATAAACAATATCGCAACTTGGGGAAGAGAACATAGCGTTAATGATGTAACCGTTGCCCCAAGGTCTTCAATGCCGCTTCACTTAAACTACATATTTCTCAACATATGAATGAAGGAGCTGTCATTGAAGATGTGAGAAATCGTCTGATTACTAGTTGATAATGAAAACTGTTAACAGACGCGAAGGTGGCCACCAATAACGATGATGGTCCCTAAGATGCACAGTACAATCTAGCGAGTGTGAATAAAAATATTTGAAGTCGAACACTCGTACAATCATTCGATCAAGAGTCAATGATGAAGACTCCTAATCAAACAAAAGACTACCTGTCGCTGATGTCTGCAAGTATCTAGGTATTGATGGGTTTCTGGATCAACTTCCTAGATAAGATGTTGAAGTCGATAGGAAGAGATTTGTTGAAAGGTAGGCACTGAGGCATCCTACATCAGTCAACACGAAACGGAAACCAAATGATTTTGTTTGTGATGGAGATAATGAAGAGCAAATGGGGATATCTGATGACAAATAATTTCTGGCATAATGAGCGGTTTGGTTGATAAGAGGAGCAGTAGATAGTGAGATCTTCTTGAACAATAGAAGGCACTGGAATAGGGTACTAGGAAGCTGAGGCTTAATTAACACAAAAGAGTGTGTTGGGATTTTACCAGTGTAGGGACATTGGGAGATGAAGGCTAATACTCATAGATGGTAGGGTTCAGCTAATTGTGAAAGTTTTTTCTGGGAAGTGCCATGTTCAAGATTTTTGCTACCAAATCAACCTTTCTGAAATGTAACAGAGGTAGTATCCATTTTGTCCAAATTTTTCCCTGTTTGATTAAGTTTAACGAGTCCAGACGGGTAAACTCGGTGAATTTTTCATATTTAGAGAGTTTGAAAAATATCATAAAAGACAACTCCATGCCCCATCTGATTAGGTTTAACGAGTCTAGACGAGTAAACTCAGTGAATTTTTCATGTTTAGAGAGTATGGAAAATGTCATAAAAGACAACTCCATTGGGGTACCTTTGTCATGTCTTGATAACCGGGCATGACAAAGGGAGAATAGTAATCCCAAAATAGTTCATTTTCTGTGAGTTAGTCCATCGAAGCCGGAAAAGTGAGAAATCTATGTTCGATGGACGTCTACCTCATTTTATTATGAGTACAAGGAGACGAAGTAAACTCAGTTCTCTTTGTGAAATTTTAACGAGTCCAACAAATAAAAACTTGGTGCTCTTCGTGAAATTTTAATGAGTCACGCAGAGAAAACTCAGTTATACTTTTGGTTTAAAGAGCTTTGAAAAAGAGGAAAAGAATGGCTCCTTACCCTCTGTCGTGGTAGTTTAGCAAGCCCGACAAAGGCAACTCAGGGTTTTTTCAGTTTTATGAGCTAGAAAAAGGTCCCTAAAAAGAAATCTCAGTGCTTCTTCATATCAGTTTTAACGAGTCCGAAGAAGAGAACTCCAGGTTTTTCGGATTAACGAGCAAGAAAAAGACCATAAAAATAATGCTCGAAATCGACTTTGTATAAGTTTAACGAGTCCAAAGAAGGGAACTCGAGGTTTTCAGGATTAACGAGCAAGAAAAATACCGTAAAAAGAATGCTCAGTAAAAGGGTCAAAACATGTGTATGTCTGCATATAAATCTTGATCACTCATCAAAACATAAGTAACAAATCTCAATAGTTGCGACACATATGTAGTAAGAATTCATGACTTTTTGCTGACTAGCTAAGAGAGTCATGCCCCAGAAATGGCTATAAGAAGGTCAGAAGACTTTAATTTTCACTGTTTTGAATGTTGTGAAGGAGCTCTAGGTAAAAAATGGTGAAAAATTTAGCTAACGATTGCGGTCAATCCGGGCAACAGTTTTCCTTCCCGCGATATCCAGGTAAGAGCTAGAACCTCCTGCTATCATTTAATTGTATTTTTGTGAAGTTTTGCTAGTTCAAAATGGGAAATTTGGCAATCCCTAAAAAATACTAGCGGCTAACGTGGGCCAAAAATGCTGGAGCCACGTTAAGCGCACTTCCCGTGAAGGAAGGGCATGTTAGCGTGCTCTATTTTTCACAATAGCCAGTGTTAGGCGCAACGCATTTTTTAGGAACTCATTTATAAACATTTAAAGTGGTCTAGACAATTTCTAATCGGTTGAAAATGTTGCATTTGCAGGTATTTAGCTATTAATCATGAGTATCTGGCGAGACAAAGAACATGAATGGGAAGAAAGAGATATGATTACTGATGCTGCAAGTTTAATGGCTCTCCACCGACACGGTTTACTAAAATATGCACTTTTAGAACTGACGAGGGGTCAAGAGGACCTCCTGAGGTCGCTGATTCAACAATGGCACGAGTGTCACCATGTCTTTTGGATTGGGGGCAATGAGCTCTCAATTGAGAAAGACGATGTTTAATTTTTGACCGGCCTATCATGTTGTGGACCGAGGCCCAACTTGATGGGGTCTAGAGCAGATCTGCGTTCCACTGTTGATCTCATTCTTTCTCATTGCATACGCAACACAGAGGTTGTGAGCAATCGGGTACCTATTGCACAGGTAGCTTTGAGACCACTGAGGTCTATATTATGGAGGATTTCTCGCTTGGCAGGTGCCAAGATTCAGCATGTGGCCACCAAGGCCCAGATGCTACTAGCCTTGGATTGTATGCAGCCTCAGGTTTTTGACTGGTGTGATGGAGTTTTCCATCGGGTCCGAGTAGAGCTCACAACATGCAAGACCCGTACCCAGAGAGAGTTTGGGCACGACACATTGATAATTTATTTCCTACTGGAGTGGGTACCATTGATGAGGCCCAGGATCATTACAGTGCCATTAGGCCCACGCGAGCCGAGGTAGGCTTGATGGACAGCTTTACTTCCGCAGACTGGAGAGGGTCCCGTCCGCCACTGTTTTGATGATGGATTTTTTGATTGGTTGAGCTCCCATATTATTATGATTGAGGATTATCCCTATGCAGGGATGAACTTCACAGGCGATCTGGAGTTAGCGTTGCCCCCTGGCACCCAGTGGCGACTCGATGGTAAGAAGGAAATGATCAGTGTACTCTAGGAAGTACTTTGTTTTAATCTTTTGAATGTTTATGAAATATTTTTTTTTGTTGAAATAGGGTGAAAATTATGTTTTGACATGAAGCTTTGTTTTCTTGATGCATATGTGGCACCTGTCCACCCAGTTGGGGCCCCTCGCTATGCATGGCGAGGACTGTAGCTACCTGGGGCTGGCGCACCAGCTGAGGATGCGGAAACTGTTGGGGATGATGATGCCCAGATTTTACATGAACTCTCCAAAAACCTGGAGGGTTTGAGTATGGGTATACCACCCCTTCTTATGCGGGAGGTTCCAGTTCGTTTGCAGCGGCATACCGTAGGTGTGTTGGAGAGATACCTGGTGCCTCTGAGGAGGATAGCCAGAGCAGTTGTATGTTATCATGATCATCAGGCCTAGCTGGCAGAGCGGATGTATAAGTGTCAAAGCATGGCTTAGTATAGAGAAATTTTTGTAAAACACCCAAGTTTTGGAATATTTTTTGATGTAACTATTGTACTTGACACGACATATATATATATATATATATATATATATATATATATATATATATATATACATAATTTTTGGTGATTTTTTGTTTTTTAATATTTTATGTATTTTCAATGGGATAAAAATATATGTACTCATGTGTAAATCTTTTATAACAAATGTGACAAGTGCTAATCTAACACATAGTTTGCCAAAGAATCGGTTAATGCATTAAATTCTCTAGGAACGTGCTCAAATGTGATTGTTTGAAATTGACGTTCTAAACGTCGCACCCTTAAAAAATAACGTAACAAGACTAGATGAAGGACACGATAATGATTGTTTAACTGCATAATGACGAGTTGGGAATCTAACCTGACCACTAAATTGGAGATGTCATGAGACGCCGCCTCTGTGAGGAGTTGGATCACTGACATGTACTCGGAAACGTTATTGGTGGCACTACCTAGGAAAATTCCCCCAAAACCAAGAAGTTCTGACTCAGGAGTGTAGAGAACGCAAGTAGCTGAAGCAATGTGTCTAGTGTGACGACTAGCACCATCCACATATCCGATGTATGATAAGGAGGATGATGGCATCTGTGTGAAAGAAAAAGATTGTACATGAGAAAAACACATAAAAAACCAAAAAATATCTAGAGACATCAAAAAAATAGGCAAAAATTATATACATAAAATTACAAAGCATACACCTAGTGCGAAACTAGGAAAAATACTTCTTTAGATAGAGCCCGTTGCGGGGCTCCATGAGCGGAATTCCATTACATTCCTGAAGTTTGTAAGCCCCTTTTGAGAGGACTTTAGTGAATATGTAAGGACCAAGCCATAATGGTTGGAGAGTTCCTGCCCCCAAGAGGTCATGTTTCTGATCATAGAGTAGAACAAGATCACCCTCTTGGAAAGAGCGAGGCTTGACAGATTTGTCGTATTGAGCTTTGACTCAACACCTGTAAGCTTCGAGTGCTAGTGTAGCATCTTGATGAGTTTCTTCCAAAGGATTAAGTGAGAGCAAGTGCTCTTATGTGGTGGTGGTTCCAGGCAGGAGTTCAACAACGAGTTTGAGTGATGGAATTTCACACTCGATTGGAAGTACTGCCTCCAGGCCGAATGCAAGTTGAAATGGCATGAAGCCTATGGTAGTTTTAACTGACATTCGGTATGCCCATAACACGGAATACAACTTCCGATGCCATGTGGTTTTATGGTTTCTAACCAGTCGATGGATCATGGTTTTGAGGACGCCATTTATGGCTTCGACTTGACCATTAGCTTGAGGATAATAAGACGAAGATTGATCTTGACGAAAACCTAGCATGGATGTTAATTTGGTCATCATATGATTCTGAAAGTGGGATCCATGATCTGTGACAATAGATAGGGGTACGTAGAACTGAAAAATTACCTGATTGAAAAGGAAAAGAGTGGCAGTTTCACCATCAGCCTTAAAAGTGGGAATGGCTTCCACCCATTTCGTAAAATAGTCGGCCGTAACCACAATGTAGTCGTGCCTATTTTCCGAAGTGGGATTTCAGGTGACTAAATCAATTCCCCATTTAGCGAAAGGACCAATGGAGATAACCGAATGAAGGGGGGAAGGATGAGAATGCATTTTATTCGTGAAAATTTGACATGGATGGCACTTCTGGACCGCTGCAATGGAGTCTTTAAACAAAGTGGGCCAATAGTAACCTACGCGCAGGATTTTTTGGGCAGTAGCTATGCCCGAAAGATGACCACTGCATGCCCCTATGTGGCAGTCATTCAAAACATGTTCCGCTTCATTGAAAGTGAGACAATTCTAGAGAATAGTATCGATACCATGGCAATATAATGTATCATTTAGCACAAGGTAGTTCTTTGCCTGGTGGCGAATACGACGATGGTCGTCGGACGTGAGAGTTGGGAGGAAGCATTGGGTTTGTATGTAGACCAAAATGTCTCCATACAATGGGTTCGAAGAATCGACCAAGTATACAGATTCATCAGGAAATGGATCATGAGCTACTTCTTCTGGGTCGATTCTGGGAAGGTCTGATAATAATTCGGCGAAGACTAGGGATTTCTTTGTTTTGGAAGCTGTGAAGACCAAATCAAATTATTGGAGGATTATGATCCATTTGGAATATTTTCCTCCAATAATTTGTCGAGAAAAGATGTGTTGCATGGGGTTCTCTAAAGCAATAACCTTATTTTGTCGCAGCAATATATAGTGTCAGAGTCAGGTGACGGAAAAAAATACCGTTAGGGAAAGTTTCTCCACATGTGAATAATGTAGTTCAGGTCTAATTAGACCTTTTGACAAATAGTATATCACATGTTCACTGTCGTCACTGTGAACTTGAACCAAAACCATTCCAAGTGAGGATGGTGAGGCTGCCAGGTAGAGGAGAAAGTCACGTGAGTAGTTGGGGACACTAGGGAGTGGGGCTAAAAAAATTGCATTTTTTAAAGCATCAAACGACCGTTGAGCTTGGTCATCCCACAAGTATAGCGTAGTCCATAGCCCGCTGAAAAGTTGCTCCAGCATTCTTCAGACCGAATGGGAGTTTAAGATACGCAAATGTGCCCCAAGGACAGATGAAGGCAATTTTATGCTGGTCTTCTTTTTTTATCGCAATCTAGTTATAGCCCGAGAATCCATCCATGAAGGAAAAATATTCGCATCTGGCACAATCGTCGAGAATCTGATCTATGAACGGCGTAGGATAATTTTCTTTGGGATAAGTGGCGTTCAGATCATGATAGTCAATGTTACACCATTTTTTGGTCATCTAACATATTATCATTAGATGAACCCAAGTACACCATGTAGGACCAATTTTACCCTAAGTAAAATTGCTTTCACTATGTAAAATAACTTAATAAAACACATTTATTAGGTTGTTTATGGTCCAAATAGGAAACCCCAAAAGGAAATATTAAACAAATCTTTATTTGTTTGATTTTCCTCATATAATAATCAATTAAACAATAATTTAATTATTATTCCAAGTTATATTTAACCCAAAACAAGGAAATAAATTAGATAAATCCTTATTTATCTTATTATTTTCTAGGAATAATTATTTAAATCTTATTTAAATAATATTCCTTGTTAAATATGACTAAATCATTTATAAATAATTAAATAAATCATTATTTATTTAATTATCATTCAACCACTTCCTTAAAATTATAAACGAATAATTTATTTATTTATTATTTAAAAATAAAGGGATTTGACCCAAGTCAAATGCCTTTTCCCTCCAACAAATATAATAAAATATTCCATAAAAGGTGGATCTTGATTTGGTTAATATTATTTTAATCATACACCAAGATCTAGAATGACCCAATATTTTGTTATAAATAGAAGGGTTTTCTCATTCATTTGTCACCTTTTGTTGCCTATTAGATCACTCTAGATCTATACTCTTGGTCTGAATTTGAGCCATTATCATTGTCACATTCTCCATTACTTGCGTTGTGAGCTCCCTTTGAGTTCTATGTTTGTCTGGGTTTTCTACACCAACAAGAGAGATAAATGCTAGATCTGAAGCACTGAGGACTTTCAAGAACCCATCCCATTGAGGAGAATTGGAAACACCTTTCTTGTTTTCCTCTTAGGTGCCCTTAATATAAAAATTCTTTCAAAAATATTGTTCTTGTCTTGTCTATTAGATGCATGGATAAAAACTTTATTTTCACTGCTTAATGTCTTTTTATGCATAGATCTGGATTTGTGCAGCATTTATCTTGATCAACTAACTGCAGATTTGAAGATATTGGCAGCCATATTTGATGTTAGGGCTATTTTTTATGTGTAGATAAAGTGGTCTATTTTCGTACACTTCGACAAAAGATTCATACTAACAATTGGCGACTCCACATGGGTTTTCAATTACGACCGCTGTCGTTTTTCCTATTCCTACATCTCCAACTGCTTCAGACCCTAGGGTTTCTTTTCAACTTTTTGTTTTTTCTATTTTTATGTCGTTTTTTACCTATAAAACCCTCAAAAATTAAAATTTCTAACTTCCGCGTGTTTCTGGCCCTATTGTGCAGGTAACAGACATCAGCCGCAACTGAGACGAATTTTTTTTTTAAATCTGCCGCCGAGACACCCGGAGCTACAGGTCACACTTTTTCCCCCAAAACCTGCGACCTTGACTCCAGGAAGCACTTTTTGGCACAAAAGCTACGACCAGGGAAGCACTTTTCAGCCTAGAATCTGTGACCTGGATAGAAAACAGGTCAGAACCTGTGACCTGCACTTTTTTCTGCAATTTTTCAGCAATTTTTCTGGGTTTGTCTGAAGCTTCTGTCAGGGTTTTCCATCCTCTGTCTCAGCCTGTTTAGACCTGTTTCTGCTCTGTTTTACTCAACTAAGTGGGAATCCATCCCCTTAGGGATTTAGTACCCTCCACTTTTTGTGGAAGAGTTTTAGCTGTTTTAGACGTCTGAATTTTCAGAGTTTCAGCCTTCTTCTTTTCAAATCTGATACCTCACTTTCAGATCCCTTTTAGATCATCTCTTCTCCCCTTCAAATCACCTCCTATAGTTTTGTTTGGTTTTTCCTCTAGGGTCACCTCACTATCCCTTCTGCCTTTAGTTGATTTCCTCCTTTTTGTAGCAACCTTGCTGTTATAGCATCATTTCTCACCTTGATATGATTCATGATTGCTTCATGGCTTTTGGGCACCCATTCCTACAGACTTGGACAAATTCACTTAAAAACAGTGTAAAATCCCCCATACGCGACTATGCCCGTGTTTTTCCGCGTGTATACGCGAGTACAGCTAGACTTTTCCGTGTATGCCATTAAAATGATTTAAAAAATATATAAAAATTCCCTAATTTCGCGCTGGGTTGATGGTTACTCAGGTAGTTCAACCACCCCAGCCCGTGGCCAACTGTTTCCAACTGCTGAAACTACTTGGAGGGACTATAAAAAGACCTCATATGTATGGCCTAAGGGAGAGAGAGAATTATTGATATTATACTCTGTTAGTATTCCCTATCCAAGTCTGATTCCCCGTGCCTCCTGCACTTTCCCAGTTCATTGTAGGAAACCCTTGTTTCCTTGAGATACACATCCCTTTATATGTTATCTCGTATGCACCAGTTTGGAAGGAGTCTTAGCGAGGCAAGGGCTGGACGGATCCGGAAGACGGTCTGTGAAGGCCTTGGAAGGATCAGGTGATCTCTCCACTTGTTACTTTTGTACATGCTATTTATAATACAAAAGTACCATGCTGTTCCCGAAATAAACGTGTTAGTGTATGCTTATATGTATGAGAATATTTGTTATACAAGCATTCATTATGATTTATTTAATGTTTTATATGAATCTCACTAACATTTAGAGTAGATATATGCTGTACAACCTATCCTTTGTGCTTGTTTCTTCTTGTATTTCAGGTTAAGAAGGAAGGACGGTTGCTGGGGGTTTGAACCCTGCGGGATTTTCTTCAACCGTAGGACCTACGGGTAACTCTCTCATTCTGCTCTATTTAGTTTTTCTGAACATGCATGGTTGTGTGAGTCTCTGTTAAGTAGCATGCCCCTGCTCTGTGGAGGTTGTATCCCAACCAACCTCTAGGGTGATATTTCCCCGAAACAGAACTGGCGACTCCACTGGGGATCACATTCTTGTGATTCTCCTGTTGGGTTGTTTCAGCTGTTTGGTAGGTTGCCGACAGTTTTAAATTTCATTTGCAGTCCAGTTTACTTTCTTGCAGTCAGTCTGAAGTCCTGGTGTCTTTTCCAGGCTTGTCCTTTTTGTTTTTTCATTATTTTCCTTTGTATACGTGCTTTTTTATGCACACAGTCGCGTATACACGCAAGTTTGTATAAAGGAACCCGCGTATATGCGAGTTTCCCTTAGCACAGACGCGTATGCACGCTAGTTGCATAGCTGTGAAGTAGCGTATACCTAGGCAAATTTTTAATTTTTTGGGTTTATTGACTTTTTGGTCCTTTCTGGCTGTGGAGGCTTGTTTCTACAGTGTCTCTGTACTTACTGGAGTGTGAAGGAAGTGGTTTCATGTCTTTTCTCTCTTTCGTTTGAGTGAAAACTAGTCTTCTTGGCAAAGTGTTGTTTTTGGTGCTGGCACTTCTGGATTGAGTTCCAAGATCGCTTTCTGAGCTTTCTTGGCTGTTCTGCTTTATCAGAACAGAGAGCTTCTGCTCACTTACTCGCTCCTATCTTTATGTTGTGCTTCACATTGCGATTTTTGCTTCGTTTTTGATTGGTTTTCTTGAGTTCCATAGGCTAGGGTTTTGTTGCAACTTTCGAAGAGCTTTTCTTGCTTCTTTGGAGTTTTTTTTTTGCGACGAATTTGCACTATTTGTCTAGGCTGGGTGGCTGAGTTTTTGGTCTTCTGTTGCTCTTATTGATCTTGCTACGAGTTAGCCTTATAAGGTTTGGGAGCATTCTTGAAGTTTGTGCTTGAAATTCGGTCCCGTTTTGGTTTGGATTTTGATAGTTGTGCTTGGTCTTTTCGAGCTCTTTCCCTATAAAACAAAAAAGCTCAAAAAACATTTGCTTTGCTTTTTGTTTTTGCATTTCAAAGGCTTAAAAAACATTTTGACTTGTTATTTTCTTTTGTTGTTGCATTTTCATTTTCGTTTGCTACAACTTTTGAAGCTTTTGTGAGGTTTCTTGCTTTTAGTTTTCGGCTTGATTTTGAGGAGGAGTTGTCATTTGATTTCTTCTTCTTGTTTTTAAGTGTTTTTGGTGTCCTTATTTTAAGAGTTCTTGATTTCAAGAATTAGCTTTCTGGACAACAAAATATGAGTTAAAACTGAAGGACTTTTTGGGAATTTCACTCTGTTTTAAGAGATTTTTTGCATCTTAGGATTTACATGCTTGTAGTGATTTGCATTAGGTGCATTTCAGCATTTAGTTAGCTTCTTAGTTTTTGTGAGTGTGAGTTTGCTTTTTGAAAAGGAAAAAATACAATTTTTAGTCTCGTAGAACCTGTATAGAGATTACTTTTCATCGAAAGACAAAGAACAGCATGTGCATGTAGTTAAGTTTTTATTAATTTCTTTTGCGTCAAAAACACCATACGTTTCATCTCCATATCCTTGTGACTTAATATAACAGCCCTTAAAATAAGCGATTTAATCTAAAATCAACTAGCAATTTTTTCTAAGTGTCAATCACCAACTAGCTAGGTTGTAGGGCCTTGGAATAGGTGAGTGGAGATTTAACTCTCCAAGGCCGCTCAAACAAACATAGAAGTTGATTAATTGAGCGAAATCCAACTCCGTGAGGTGGACTGGGAAAGCTCTCATCCGAGAGTCGAGCGCGAGGGGAAGTGAAGGTTAAGAAGAGGGATACCCCCCCTCCGATTAGCTGAATCTGACCTCAAGACCGTTCCGCCCAGCTTCTGATACGGATTGGTGTCCATAGTTGCTGTTCCTAGGTTCCACACAGGTGACTGCGGGGGGGAATACCCATGGTACCTGAGGCAGACGTCGCATCACTTTCAGCAGTACTTCTGGGGGGTGCCCTTGCGAAGCTTGGGTGCTTGAGTCGGCAAAGGCTGTCGTTAGGAGGTCGGCGTAACTATTTTTGATACCTTCGCTAGTTGTTCTGGGCCCTAATCATCCCAGACTGCTTTCAGAAGGTCCTATACTTCGCTTTCCCGTATTTTGGTGTCCGGTCCTCATCACCCGGAGTGGAAATACTTGGAGGCTGTTTGCTTGCTGTTTCTCAGGGATTTTTATTTTAGTGAGTGCTCTTTGCTCCTAGCTTGCCTAGCTTTTCACTTTTTTGAGTCTAATTTAATAAATTTATAAAAGTGGCTGATCAAGCGCCTCGACGTTCGAGGAGAATCCGGGGGTTATCTCCCGAGAGCCCAGAGCCTTCTTCGAGAAGGCGTAGGAGAAATTTAGAAGGTGGTTACCATCCTGTAGCGTCTGACGCAGTGGAGAGTGATCCTCCACAGAGGTCTGAAGGTTTCGTAGCTGATTCCAGTGTCGGTCCTGAGAGAAGCGTTCCGCTCACCTCGCGAGTGTTGTTTCCTCAGGAAGAAGATTTTCAGATAGAAGATATACCTGAGCCTCCTGCTACAGGTCCATCTCCTCTTCCTCTTGATTATCCGTTTGTTGTTCAGTACATCAGACCGGAGTCTGAGAGACCGCCGGATCTTCCGTATCATTCTTATCTTTCGATGGCCACGACTGGGAACGCGACTTCTACTGTGAGTGCTGCAGGCATTCAGACCCCTGCTTCTGTCGAGGCAGGGGGCACTATTACTTCATCTTCGATTGCTTCTAGTGTTGCTGTGTTTGGCTCTGGGTTCACCCAAGCACATGCTTCCCATTCTGGTCCCTTTTGTTCAGGGATGTCCATTAGTGGAAATCCCTCTTTTTCCTTTTCCGCTGGTGCAGCTGGATCTACACCCATGTCTAACATGGCTAGTGGATCAGCTTCTTTTCAGGCTTTCCCCTTTGGAACTGGGCACATTCCTAGTTCCAATCCTTCTTTAGGGTCATTTCCGTTTATGTCCCAGACCCAGAGTTTCAACCCTTGGTCTGGGGGGCAAAGTTCGACTACTTTTACGGGATGGAATCCTGTCTTTACTACAGCGGGGGCAGGGAATCAGTTCTTCGCAGGTCATCAAGGGAATGCTTCTTTCCCTTCATCGAGTGCTTATCAGACCTTTTCTCCTCTGTCTAATTCTTGGAACCCCTATCAGGGGCTCTCCTCTTCATTTAACACTTCAGCGGGGGGAACTGGTCTGGGCTTTGGTAACTCGGCGTGGGGAGTAGGTTCTTCTCCGTTTTCTATGAGTCCTTTCTGGCAGCCTGGTGCCTCATCAAATCCAGGCTATTCTTTTCAGAATGTTGGGAATCCATCCCCTCAAGGATGGAATTCTCAAGCTCCGCCTCGTTTACCGTTTCTGGCAACGTTAAACTTGTCGGATTTGTCGAAGTTGACTAATGACCCGATTCGTTATAGTCCGGGGTGGCCTCCGGTCCCGACCAAACTTCCTTCAGACATTCCAAAGTTTGAAGGTAAGAATGGGGAGGATCCGGCGGACCACATCACCACTTTCCACTTATGGTGCTCGTCGAACTCCCTGATCGATGATTCGATTAGGTTGAGATTATTTCAACGCACCCTAACTGGAAATGCTGCCAAATGGTATATAGAGCTCACTGGGGGCAGTTTTGCCACATTTGGAGAAATGGTTGTCACATTTCTTAACCATTTTCAGTTTCCCGTTAGATATGAGGCTGGGACCGAACACCTGGCTAATTTTAAGCAAGATGAGGCAACTCACATTTCTGATCACATTCAGGAATGGAGGAGAAGGAAGAGGCTTATCAAAGCTCATATTCCAGGTGAATTCCTTCTCGAGTGGTTTTTGAAATCTCTGCAGTCAGACATTTCAAAGGATGTATCCCTATCTGGGGTATTTTCCGAGGAGCAGGCCATTTTTAGGGCCCAACAGTTAGAACTGATCTATTCTCAGTCTGGGGTACTTTATAAGTATTTACCCAATGCTCCTCGCTCCAAATTGGATTTGTCGAAAACTAAACCTGGTCTGCATGGTGACGGACTTGTTGGATCGGTCAGTAGTAGTGCAGCCAGCCTGCTTTCTCAATTGCAGCAGTTGTCTTTACAATCTGCTCCTTCTGGTCAGGCTGTGCCTGCTGATTCATCACCTTCCCAGTCTTTGTCCATAAATGCTGTCCAATCTTCTGAGCCCAAAGGAAATCAACAATCCGATGGGAAGAAGAAGGGACGAAATAATAAGAAGAAGGGCAAGAACGGGAAGGGCAATGCAAATAAAACCAACGAGCGTGTTGGTGAGGGTCAAAAGGAGAAAAAGAAAGTGAAGTTTCCATGCAAGCTTTGTGTTGGAGACCATCTCACGCACCTTTGCCCTAAAATTTAGGATGCTCAGCGCCTGTTATCTCAGCAGGGTTCTTCTAGTTCCCAGGCTGTGCTAACAAACCCTTTTCCCCAAGGGCAGCAATTAGTTGTTGGCGCGAACCAAAATCCTGGGGCTTCCTCTGGAGGTACCCAGGAAGGGGAAATTCCATAGAACATCTTTATGATGAGTGCTCACGTGGATGTCGCTACGAGATCCCGTGATTATGGCAGAGAGGAATCTTTGAAAGCTAAGGAAGTTCCTGATGCTACTGAGCCGCTTCACATCACGAAGCCAACTGTTGAGTCTATGCCTCGGATGCCAAAAGCATCTTCTAAGCAGTCAATGATTAATCCGAACATGAGGGCTGCCCAGAACTACTCGATTGTAGAAGATCTGGCGCAAAGTCCTTGTGCTATGTCAGCTTTAGAGGTACTCCAGTCTTGTTCGGCTCAGCGCAGTGCTTTGCTCACTGCCATTGGGGCTATTGATCCGAAAAATTCTCTTCTGATTACTTTTGATATGACTAATTTTAAGAAGAGACTTCCTCATCACATGGCATTTCACATTAAATCGTCGTATCGGAAGTGCAATATCTTTTGAACGGTTGTTGATGAGGGTGCTCCTACATGCATGATTTTTCTCGCATGCTGGAAGACACTTGGATCCCCCAAAGCTGTTCCATCTAGCACTGTTCTTACTGCATTCGATGGTCATTCTCACAGGCCCCATGGTATTGTCCCGGCTTTGCCCATCTGTGTTGGGGGCAAAACTGTTAACATAGAGGTTGAGGTAGTGGATGCAGCCTTGGACTACAACCTTCTGTTGGGGAGGAACTGGATTTATGAGATGGATGCCATTACATCCTCTTTATTTCGAATTGTATGTTTCCCCCACGAAGGGAGGATTGTCATAGTTGATAAACTGGATTGTCCTCCTGTATACCTGGATGCGCCTTCTGACTCATCTGTTCCTAAGTTGGATAATACTAAGGCGCCTGTTGAGAATCTAGGAGTTGGAATGTATTCTTCCTTGATGGGCACTTTCGATCTTCCTCCTCCTAAGGTTCATATTAATGCTATTTCATCCTCCAAGGCTCCTCTTCGAAGAGAGTTCTTTCGAACTCATTATTTTTCGGACCCTTGGACCTTACCTTCCCCTACTGCCACATTAGCGGAAGGTCAAGTGGGTGGAATGGCATTTCCGATTTCTGCAGCTGAGATTGCATATCAGTCTATTGTTGACACTGCAGAATCGGATCCAACTCCTCTTTCACCGGAAGAGTTGGATGGTGATGTGGCTCCGGCTTGGACGCGTACTTCTTCTTCTACCCGGGATTGTCTAGATACCACTCTTCCATCTGAAGAGGCCATGCTGGAAGTGATGACAGGTATAGATAGACCGTGGGATGATTTTCATCATCGGTCTTACTTCCTACCTGACTTGAGCGAAGTCGAAACAAGTTTTCCAAGTCCGGATCTCAGTCATTCTGATGTTACACGCTGCTGGTACCATGGCAAAGGGAAACATGACTGTGTCTCCACACATACGGTAGTTAGAGATACAACAATAGCCAAAGAAATGTCTTCATTGGAGCTGAATGTTCCCGTGAAGAGATTCAAATCTATACCGAGCTCTTCAAAGAGTATAGGGATGTTTTTGCTTGGTATTATGAGGAAATGCCTGGCATAGACCCATCTATCGTCCAGCATGAGATCAAGACGTATGAAAATGCTAAGCCGGTCAGGCAAAAACTTCGTCCGGTTAATCCTAGGAAGGCAGCAGCCATCAAAGCTGAAGTTGAAAAGCTGCTTAAGGCGGGATTCATTTTCCCAGTTCCTCTGACTGAATGGGTTTCAAACCTCGTTCTGGTAGATAAAAAGCAAGGAACGATTCGAGTGTGCATCGATTTCAGAGACCTGAATAAGGCTTGTCCTAAAGATAATTACCCCACACCTTTCATCGATCAGATTATTGATGAGTGTGCCGGTAACGAGATTTTCTCCTTCATGGACGGTTTCTCTGGTTATAATCAAATCACTATCTGTCCAGAAGATCAACATAAGACCGAATTTATTTGTCCCTGGGGTACGTTTGCATATAAGAAAATGCCTTTTGGTCTTAAAAATGCTGGATCTACCTTTCAGCGGGCCATGTCTTATGCCTTCCACGACATCAAGAAGATTATCGAGGCATACTTAGATGATTTAGCTGCTCATTCTCGGAAGAGGATGGATCATCCTGGTCACCTCCGGCAAATATTTGAAAGATGTCGTTTTTATAAAATTCGATTGAATCCGAACAAGTGCGTTTTCGCGGTTACATCTGGTCGGTTGTTGGGATTTATTGTGTCTAGGGAAGGGATAAGGGTAGATCCCTTGAAGGTTGAGGCAATACTTCGGTTGCCTCCCCCGTCTTCAATTCGTCAGCTTCAAAGTCTCCAAGGGAAGTCTAATTTTCATCGGAGGTTTATTGTCAACTATGCTGAGATTACAAAGGGATATATGAGACTGTTGAAGAAAGGAGTTCCTTTTCTTTGGGATGACTATGCTCAACGCTCGTTCGATGATTTGAAAAAGGCATTGACCTCTGCTCCTTTACTGAGTCCACCCGATTATAGCAGAGATTTTCTTTTGTATCTGGCTACAGCAGAATCTACCATTGGTATGGTTCTGGTTCAGGAGGATGATGCTCTTGTTGAGCATGTTATTTACTACCTTAGTCGAGGACTAGTAGGACCTGAATTGCGGTACACCCCGATAGAAAAGTTAGCCTTAGCAGCAGTTCATGCTGTGCAGCGACTGTGGCATTACATTATTCTTCGCAAAACTTATGTCTTGGTAGCTGCCAATCCATTTCAGTTTGTCCTCAGCAGGCGAGTGATTGGGGGCAAATATAATAGATGGATTGTGATTTTACAAGAATTTGATCTCGAGTTCATGTCTGCCAAATCCAAGAAGTCATTAGTCTTTGCGGAATTTATCTCTGAGTTGCCTTGTGGAGAGGAGATGATCTATGATGAGTCCTTTCCGGACGAACACTTGTTTCTAATCTCTCCACAAGATCCTTGGTATGGGGATATCATTGTGTATCTCCAGACTACGAAGTTTCCCTCTTCTTTTTCGAAAGATGAGCGCCGTAAGCTACGTCACTTAGCCAAGAATTATCTGATTATTGGTGATGCTTTATACCGTTGAGGGGTTGATTCAATCCTAAGACGCTGCTTAACTTTCGAAGAAGCTGAGGCTGTGCTCAATGATTCTCACGGTGGAGCTTGTGGGGGTCATTTATCTGGGCTTGCTACAGCCCAAAATATTTTGTGTGCTGGATACTTTTGGCCCTCGATTTTCAAGGATTGTATTGAATCGGTCAAAAAGTGTCATCCTTGTCAGGTGTATACTCGAAAAATGCGCGCTCATCCAGCTCCGCTTTTTCCAGTCGTTACTGTCAGACCCCTTACAAAGTGGGGTATTGATTTTACTACTTGTAACCCGCCTTCGGAAAAAGGTCACAAGTACATTATCGTAGCAGTAGACTACTTTACGAAGTGGGTCGAGGCTATGCCTACTTTTGGGAACGATGGTGAGACTGCAGCTCTGTTCCTTTTCAACCAAGTTATTGCTCGTTTTGGTATACCTAGAGAGATTGTCACTGACCATGGCAGTCATTTTCAGAATAGTATGATGGCTGAGTTGGCTCTCAAATTGGGTTTCCGGCAAGAGCATTCATCTCCATATTATCCTCGGGCCAATGGGCAAGTGGAAGCCGTGAATAAATCCTTGAAGACAATTCTTCAAAGGACAATTGATAAACATAGATCCAACTGGCATATTATGCTATATCCTACACTTTGGGCATACAGGACGTCAGTTAAAACTGCAACTGGCTTTACTCCGTTTCAGTTAGTCCACGGGGTGGAATCCGTATTTCCCATTGAATGCGAGATTCCTTCCCTTAAATTAGCTGTTGAGCTTCTTCCTGACACTTCTAGTCTGGCAGAACAGCTTCTTCATCTGGAACATCTCGATGAGCAGCGTCGAGATGCCGCCACGATGAATGAAGCGCATAAAAACCGAGTAAAGGTTCAGTACGATAAGGCGGTCAAGCCTAGGGTCTTTTCGGAAGGCGACCTTGTGTTGGTCTATGCCCAAGAAAAGGATGCCTTGGGGGCAGGAAAGTTTAAATCGATGTGGTATGGCCCCTATATCGTTAAAAAAGTCCTTAAGAAAGGAGCTTATACCTTGGTTGATTTTGATGGGAACGAGTTGCCGGAGCCCCAAAATGGGCTCTATTTGAAGAAGTATTACACCTAGGCTTCGGCCTGGCATGTTGCTTTTGTATATATTTGTAGTTTTTGTTTTGTACATGTCTGATTGATTTTCGATTTTTGATGAGTTGGTGATGTTTTTTGATCTGCTTTGGCAGGTTGTGTTGGATGTCATGAGTCATTTCGGTTTCGCCGATGGTGCTAGTAGACACACCCGGAACTTAGCTTCCGCGGCTTGGGTGCTTCATTATCCTTCCGGTCAGCTGTTGGTATCAAGAGGGGTCTACATTGGTCCTGATTCCAATAATGTAGCAGAATACACTGCAGTCATTCATCTACTCTCGGAGGCAATATCTTTGGGTGTTGATTCGTTAGTAGTTTTCTTGGACTCTCAGCTGGTGGTGTCGCAGTTGAACAACACTTATCGGGTACGAGATCCTTTTTTATTACGATTGTTTTTGAGGGTACGTTTGTTACAAAGGTCATTTCAATTTTTAACATTCATTCATATTCCTCTAGCTGACAATTGGTTTGCTGACTCATTAGCTAATCAAGCATTGGATTGGCATATTAATCATTCAATACAATAAATTTTTAATCATAAAAAACATCATACATTTGATACATTTATCACATCACATCAAATATCGCTGTATATATATCATCGGAGTGTCAAAAACTTTACAAAATTTGGATCCATAATCTCGTACAAAACTTGGGCTTATGCCCCATCATGTTCAGTCTCAAAAAAGAATATACAATCATAAAATCTGTCTACTCCTGAGGTCCCTGCCCAGAAGTTGTGTTCCTATAGAACGTAACTGCAGTGGCCACACGGCGGAATAATCTAACCCAGTCTCGTGGTACTCCTACCACCCATCTCTGGATGGCTTCCGGCAAGTCCTCCACGGCAGCCATAGGGATTTGGCGGGTTAATCCCTCCAAGTTTCTCTGCACGGCCTGGAGAGTCCTGTCGGAATCCACTGTCTCTGCCTCGCCCCTGCGATGCTTATGGC
Organism: Pinus albicaulis; assembly: GCA_034641835.2. Lineage (NCBI taxonomy): Eukaryota > Viridiplantae > Streptophyta > Pinopsida > Pinales > Pinaceae > Pinus > Pinus albicaulis. Next base: position 70,700 of record JAXQQM020074781.1, read on the forward strand.
GTGGGAGACCCTCAGGTCGAACTGGTCCAACATCTGAAACATGATCATTTTTAATTGTTAGTCATTATGAATCCAATCAAAAACATGTTTGTTTTTCATTTTTTCATACATATTTGAAAAAATCCAAAAAAATTATATAAGTCAAAAAATTTTGCAAAACTTACCGACTGCTCCCCATGCTGTGCTAGGTGGAAGTACTAGATCTGGATCTCCTCGGAAATCCATCCCGGCATAGGGATAGTCGTCCACTGCGATGATCTGTTCTCCCCACCACAGGAAGAACTCATCATCCCATGTGGTTCGGGGTACTTCGCTGCGCCCCAGTCTCTTCATCATGTCTGCCCAACGGGCGATTCTTGGGTCCCGCGGGCTGCTAATAGTCGAGATCACTCTGGGTCTCAAAGCTGGAATCCTCTCAAAGAAGAATGTTGTCAAAATGGTCCCATAGCCAAAGTGTTTAGTCTTTGCTTGGCGAATGGAGGTCAGCTGTTGTTTCATGTTCAGTAGCAGGGCTGTGCACCAATCGTACACATGAGTCAAACACTCTACAGCTATACTCATTTGCGTCCTGGACGCCTGATGTAGTGAGGCAGATCCTGCCACTCTGCTGATAGTGAAAAGGAGGATTTTCACGTGCAAAACCCTGATATCTTTAATTGCAATCTGTGTTCCAACCTTTTTGGAATTCTCTACGCAATATACGTGGACATAATCTTCCACGGTCAACCCTCCCAGGGGCTTTCCGTGCAAATCCACTGGTTCTCCCCTCCTGGAGAGTCCAGTGATGAAATATATATCCTCCACTTCAATGCGTAGTGGCATCTGATCAATTATGAAGCAATCCTGATCTGGTTCCCATTAATTTACGAGCATTTCTAGCAATCGCACATTGCTTTTCATATTGGGCATTTTAAAGAATTTGAACAATCTGCAGTTTCGGAGGATATTTTGTGCTGCGCGATCCTGCATGACCTCTTGGTCTATTGCGCTATGCTCACATTCCCTCCATGAAATGGTCATCCTGAGAAATTTCATCAAATTATGCATTAGCCACGCTTTTTAAGTTTCGGCCCTGCGCATACACGGTTTTCCCTGTACACAGTCGCGTGTATACGCGGGTTTCCTTCAATGAACCCGCGTATACGCAGGTACGCATATTTTAGCAAGGGTTTTAAAGAAAAAAATCACTTAATTTTAATTTTTTAAATGGACAAAATGAATAAACAGGATGATTAAGGAGCCTACCTGAAGTTTCGCTGAGTTCCGACGGTCGGTTGTTCCTGATTTGACGAAAGAAGTTTTTTTCTCCAGAGCACTTTTTCCAAATCAGCTATGCAATAATGAACCAAATGAGAGGTAATTTTTCTATTTATGGCTAAAAAATTGAAAATTTTCGCAAAATTTCCTTATGCCTATTTTTTCGATCTATCTTAAGCTGCATAACTTGATTTCTTGGAAGTGCCCAGTTTGGTATGTTTTCAGGTACATTTTGACGATTTTGAGATTTTTCCCGGTTTTTGATCCATCATTTCCGACTCTTCACGGCAGGTATATGATCTTCACTGGCATATAGGTTAGGGAAATTACTTTCCATTGCATCTTGCATTCTAGCCTCCATACTGATCACTTGCCTTAGGGTCGATCCCATCAGGTCATGAGTATTACACCCATTTCACTCGCCGATTATTTAATCATGACTTGATGGTAGAGCCTTCCTTTACATGGGCTTCCTAGTTAGTTCCTCGCTATCACTTGTTGCCCATGCGGCTTTTTATGTAAGCTCATGAGTCCTCTTTAGTCCCGCCATGTCTTATGTGTTGAAGCTTCATTCTTCTTCTTCATCACTTATCATTTTTCTGGCTTATACCCTAGAGGCTCCCTGGTGTCATTAAGTTGTATTAATGCATTGCATATTGGCTACTTGTTTATCCTGGCCTTTAGCCGGCTTCATTTGGACTCGATGTTTAAGCCAACTTTTGACCTTGACGTTCTGCACAAGTTAACCATTGCATGCACTTAGCTATCACGACTTGACACCTTTGTACCCATGGATGGACTGTTCCTCTGAGTATCACTGACCAGTTTTCGCCACCTTGCATTGAGCATAGGATTGTTCCAATCCCAGGAACTAGTGCATCTGATTTTCCGATACTCGTTCTATCCATTGTACCATAGCATTCTTTTATTCTTTTTCAGGCTTATTATATGAAAAAGACAAAAAAATAAAATATAACAAAAAGAGCGGGAATGGGATGTATCTTCGTTGTTTTGATGGCAGTACAGAGTCAGTTTTGTCACCCTTGAACAAAGCACATATACTTATATATATTTCCTTCATTTGGGATGGTTTTAGTTTTGACCTAGGTTCAGCCTTTACCATGTTTCACTTGTCAGTTCTCCCCCGGTTGGTTATCTCTTCCAATCATATGGAGAGTTTGTTGTGACTCCTGCATAACAGACTTATACAGTGTCACTTTTTACTGCCATGGTCATCACAGAGTCGTGCTTTTGTTCAAGGGAAGTCTCGCCTGAGTCGGCCATTCTGCGGTGTCTCTTGACTCATTATTCAATCGGTCTTCCTGGTCTTGTCAGTATCATGTTCTATCACATCAGATGTTTTGGTCTTCTGCTTGTGCTGGTTTGAGAAGGTCCCCATTGACTTCTTGCCGACGGGTTTGTCTCTTATCGACTACGACACATTGCTCTGAGAGCAAACCTAGAGCCGCACCTTGGGCCTATTTCCATCATTGATAGGTGACCTCGTGCTCGGCATTTGATCATCATCATGGGTCTTTGACTGAGTGGTTTCCCCTGTGTTCGACGTCAGCACACATTATCACACTTGGGATTCGTGCAGTACCTTGATTTCCATTTGACCCTATCGGTGGATTTCTCGCCTCTATGTCAGCTTTCATTATTGGTTGGTTCAAAGGGTTTCTTCCGTGCGCTAGCTTCATCTTGTGCATGTCGGAAACGTACTTCGGTTTTGGTTCCGTCACTCTACTTCGTCCGATTCCTTCCAAATCTTGGCCTGCGGGTTACACTCGCGCTGGACTGATGTGGGATGCCTTAATGCCTTCCTTCCAGCGGATCTTTTCCCATCGACTCCGACTCATTGCTCTGGGAATAAGGTCTAGAGTCTTTTTGTCAGTACCTTAGGGTTTGCAGTCATCAGTGGCAGACTCTTCGCTATCGACAGTGGGGATTCATCATTGCCTCCTGATTGGTAGATTCTTTCAAGTGTTCGACTTCAACTCATTCATTCGCACTTGTCAGATTGTACTGGGGCACCTTGACACTCATTATCATTATTGGTGGGTTGTCTTGCGTTGGTTAACGGGATACATCATTGCCCGGTAATCTAACGATTTCTCACATGGTCGACTTCAGCTCATTTATTCCCATTGTGTAGAATTGTGCCATAGTGATCGGTGAAGACCTCGGGTTGCATCAGCATTTTTCAGTTCACTTGTGACAGTCCTTTCAGTTTCTGCCAGTGATGCCGTCCACCCTTATATGTTGCAGTTCAACACAGCAGCATTCTATATGTTGGCACCCGAGTTGCGTGATTGTACCGTTTGATTCCGCCTCTTGTGATCTGGTACTTGGAGATTCAGTTACTTATATGATCAGACATCCAGTTGCACCATCTTTGATCAGCTTTCTATATGTGATACTTGGACATTGATTCAAACTTGTATTTCCAGGCCCTGCTCAGATGATTCACTATGTACTTTCAGTTCAGTTATACTTGTATACATTTTGGATCTATTCAGTACTTTTCATATGATGTATTTTTGACTGAGCATGGGTATGCCCGCCTCAGCATGAGTTGACTCTCTGTTTCTTTCATTGGTTTTTGGCAGGCTGAAATCTGGTGAAGTCCTCTCTTGTCCTCGCGAAGTTCTTTCTATGTGCATAATACATTTCGGCCATCATGTACCCCTTCTGACCTCATATATTAGGGGGCATCTGTTATAGCATCATTTCTCACCTTGATATGATTCATGATTGCTTCATGGCTTTTGGGCACCCATTCCTACAGACTTGGACAAATTCACTTAAAAACAGTGTAAAATCCCCCATACGCGACTATGCCCGTGTTTTTCCGCGTGTATACGCGAGTACAACTAGACTTTTCCGCGTATGCCATTAAAATGATTAAAAAATATATAAAAAATCCCTAATTTCGCGCTGGGTTGATGGTTACTCAGGTAGTTCAACCACCCCAGCCCGTGGCCAACTGTTTCCAACTGTTGAAACTAATTGGAGGGACTATAAAAATCCCTCATGTGTATGGCCTAAGGGAGAGAGAGAATTATTGATATTATACTCTATTGGTATTCCCTATCCAAGTCTGATTCCCCGTGCCTCCTGCACTTTCCCAGTTCATTGTAGGAAACCCTTATTTCCTTGAGATACACATCCCTTTATATGTTATCTCGTATGCACCAGTTTGGAAGGAGTCTTAGCGAGGCAAGGGCTGGACGGATCCGGACGACGGTCTGCGAAGGCCTTGGAAGGATCGGGTGATCTCTCCACGATTACTTTTGTACGTACTATTTATAATACAGAAGTATCATGCTGTTCCCGAAATAAACGTGTTAGTGTATGCTTTAATGTATGAAGAATATTTGTTATACAAGCATTCATTATGATTTATTTAATATTTTATATGAATCTCTTACACACTGAAATGGATATACTTTGCATTACAACCCCAGTCACAATGCCTTATTTCTTCTGCATTTCAGATTAGAAGAAGGAGGGCCAGGCTGGCGTTTGAGCCTACGGGATTTCTTTTAATATGCATTAGACCTACGGGTAACTCTCTCATTCTGCTCTATTTAGTTTTTCTGAACGTGCATGGTTGTGTGAGTCTTTGTTAAGTAGCATGCCCCTGCTCTGTGGAGGTTGTATCCCAACCAACCTCTAGGGTGATATTTCCCCGAAACACTTGCCTTTGCCTCTTTGTTGTTTTCTGCACCTCTTTCCAACAGATTTATCCTTTAGATCCCTATCCCTCTTGACCTTATATCTCTTGGCCCCTTTTTCATGCATTTTGACTAGATTTTTTTTCCCTCTTTTAGACTTGTTTTGAGAGACCTACCTTCTTGGGTTAGATTAATGCATTGTTAGCTGTTAATTTTCTGTTATCTCAATTTTATGTACTGTTATCTACAAATTTATTTTCAGTTACACAACACACTTTTTTATTTTACTCTCAAAATGTATGGGTTTAAAAATTAAAATTAACACATGCCACACACTGAACCTAACTGAAGAAGAGCCTGGTTAACACCGCCAGGCAAATACTTTAAAATCAATTGACACTGCACCTTTCTTCCCTTGTCTCGACATTGTAATCACTTGATTCTACACCTCCCTGCCTTTTTTGGTCATTCTTCTTCCCTTTGTGCCATCATCATTGTGCCCCCAAGGCATATATCTCGGAGAATTCTTGGCCTTCACCCTCAGTTTCTGGTTGGTCGACTTACTCCTTCCCGTCATCGTTGAGTTAGTCCTCCCCCAAGTCTGCACTCTGACTCCTCTTCTGATTCTTTGGGTTCTCCCCCTACTTCGAGTTCTCCCCCTGTCACCTTCACTATGTTTGGTCTAGGGCCTAATGCTAGCAGTAATGGAGCTCTTTCTCATCCATACGCTCAACCTCCTATGCGCTATGGTCTCCCTCCAGGAGGGGCCAACACCTCCAACACTTTTACCCCTCTAGGTAGCATGTATCCAGTATATGGCATGCCCCATCCTTTTTCCCAACCTCCTTCTTATCTCAATGTTGCCCAACCTAACCATTATCCTTATCCACAACCTGGTGCCCCAGCTCCTCCAGCATTTTCACCTCCGCCTCCCTTACCTTCTCAACCCCAGCAACAGTAACTACCACCCCCTTCGGAGCAAGTATTTGCACAGCAGGGCACGACTAATCCTCCTTCTTCTCAAAGGAAGAGGAAAGGAAATCAAAACCAATTAGCCCCTGGTACTCATGGAACTAATCCTCAAATTATTTCCTCTAACACTGCTAACCATCAACAGGGCACTCAGCCCAAGCCGGACAGGCCTATTCATACAAATAAGCCTTGTTCATGTTGCAGTGTTTCCGGTCATTACACTCACGACTGTCCCCTTTTACCACAGATGCGACAGATGTGGGAGTCTCAAGCCACATTGCATGGACAGCATGCCTCCCCTACCCCCACTGTGGCCATTACTCAATCGGATATGTTTACCGATCCTTTCCCTCAGCAAGGATTCGTGGCTACCCAACCACCTCACGGACCGGTAGCCCCCCAACCTTCCCCGTATGGTTCCTTCGATTACCAACTCCTCATGATGAACCTTGATACACCTTTACCTGTCGACCTTAACCTTCAAACTCAGTCTCGTCAGTACCCCAAGCCTCCCGCTCCATCTGTCCCCGAGTCACCTTCTTCAGGTTCTATAGAGACTCTTTTGACATCTAATGGTCCCTTGCATATCCCTCAACCCAAAGTTGAGGTTCATACCAAGATTCCTAAGGGCCCATTACGTTGAAATGCTGCTTCTGGTCGAGCTGCTCATTCGTATAGCATAGTAGATGATTTGGCGCAGTCTCCTACTGCCATTTCAACATTGGAACTCCTCTAGTCGTGTCCTTCTCAACGGAAGGCTCTACTATTTGCCATGGGCATTGTAGATCCTGCTGATGACCAATTGATTGTTTTCAACGCCTGTCAATCAGACCATCCTCCCCTTCCTGCTTCCGTTGCTTTCCAAATCCCAGTCAACATTCGGAACACTCACATGTCTCAGTGTATTATTGATGAGGGGGCATCTACTTGTGTGATGTTTTCTTTGGTTTGGAAACAACTTGGATCTCCTGAGCTGGCCCCTTCCACAATCACCCTTCGTGCGTGGGATGGCCATGCCTCCCAACCCATTGGCCTCTTCCGTAATTGTCCTATCACTCTTGCGGGCAAGACTGTTTGCGTTGACGTTCAAGTCATCGATGCCCCTCTTGATTATAACATTATTTTGGGGCGTAGCTACACCTATGCCATGTCTGTTGTCCCATCCGTGGTCTAGCGCAAGATGTTTTTCCCTCACAATGGAAAGATAGTCACCATTGACCAGTTGACATATCATGAGCCAAAATCTCAGACCTCCCTTGAGTCGACCATCTCTTTTGTAGCCAATAAGAAAACCATTGATTCTTTGACCAATGTCTCCCCCGGCATCTACAAAGACTCCACCTTGCTTGGAACTTTCCCTGGTATTCCTCCTCCTCCTGTCTTTGATCCCAGCTTAGCGAATGTTTGCATGATGCAATCGTCTCAGCCTGACCTTAAGTGGCCCGCTTCGGCTAGTCAGCAACCTCAACCTCAACCTCGCCTGCTGCAACCTGCTCCTAGCCCTTCGCCTCAACCAGCCAGACCTCTTCCTTCTGGCCCTTCTCCTACATCTGGTACCCATGAACCCCTCTATCCTCCTGGGTCAGTTCCACCAGGTCTGAACCATCTTGGAGCCGTCCCTCCTGGCCATTACCCCACTGGTCAGATACCTTTCCTCGCTCCCCCTCCCAGATTCTATTCGGTCTCCATCATGGCCACCCTTTCCCTCCCCAATTTGAACTTGGGTATACCCATATGGTACCTTGATCCTCCAGCCGCTACCCCGCCTGGTCACCCCAAACCTTACCTTGCTTTGACACCGGTTCAACCGGTTCCCCTAGCTTCTTCCATTGCTACAGTGCCACCAGCTCCTCAACAGGACCCTTCTCCTGTTGTGACAGCTCCGGGAAAGAAAGGAAAAGCTTTTAGGGGGGCATCCAAAGACAAAGTTACCCCGACCAACCCTACCCCTCCTACGCCTGCAAAGCCTTGCACCTTGTGTGATGTCATTGGTCATGCCAACCATACTTGTCACGAGTTAACCCATATTAAACCCATGGTTAAAGTCGTGTTCCCTGAGTCTACAGTCTCTGAACCCTCTATTTCTTCCTCGTCTGCAGCCAAGAACCCAAATACTCTTCACACTAACAAAACCTTTGCTTTCTGTGGTGTCCATGGCCATTATTCCCACCATTTTCCTCACCTGATGCATTACTGAGCCTCTTTGGAGGTCATTCGCGAGTATGAGGTTTAAAAAAATCAATCCACCTCTCCCATCCTCGCGCAGTATGCGTCCGGTCAGCTCGAGGATTTACCCACTCCCATTGACATTCCTCCTCCTGATGTCGAGATGACGGAGCCTACTACCACCATCCTCTACCTATCATCATCCATGAGACCCTCAGTGGACGTCCCCTCAGAGACTTCCCCTAATGTTTCGCTTGACCTCCCTTCAGGGATCACCCTAGGCTCAACATCGATAGATCCTTTATCTGCTTACTCTTCTGTCACCCCTTGTGATGATGCGCATGTGACCCTCTCTTCTCATGATGATGAGTCAAGTGGTCTTTCTTCCATTAGTCACCCCATATTTTCTCACGATGATGACATTATGGTAGGAATCACCACCCCTGACTTTATCTATTCCCCCTTACATCGAACCCATGTGTTCAACAACATACACCTTGCGGCCATTACATTGACACCCAATGTTTGGGTAAGGGGGCACCCATATTTGAGAGACTAAGAGAAGCAATTCTCCACAACTCTCCTAGTGTATCTGGTCATGTCGACTCTAGTACCATTATTCTTCCACATTTAGGAGAACCTCTAGAGTCCCATATCACTTCAGATCACTCTAGGGATGATACCCCTTATCCTTCCTTCATCTTACATCAGCGACCCAACCTCTTAGACATTTTTGTTGACCAACCTATAGCTTTTCTAAGAGAGCATCAGTTCATTATCTCCAAATCCTCTTTTTGGGATAGTGACACCAGGTATGCCAACCTGAAAACTTAAAATCCATTTGATTCATACATGAAGTACTAACAGAGATTGGTAATCCTCCATTTCCTTTCTCAAACTGCATAACCATAATGAAAAAAAATGGCGCACCACACCATTAAAATTTGTTTAGATTCCCCTTTTTCTAAATACATTTTGGCATGACCACAACATGCTTGGGGCACCTATTCCCCTCAACCATAAAAAACCCAGATCTTAGCCAAAAACAACACTAAAACCCGCTTTCTCTAATAGGTCGCACTTTTTAGGTCATTTCCTGGGACAGGTCGCACTTTTCTGCCCAGTACCTGCTACCTAGGTCACAGAACAGACCCCCTAAAGTGCGACCTGGCCTGTTCATGAGCTCTGGGTACTTGTGAGTTTTTAGTTATTTGATACTTCACCAAGACACATTTTTTCCATGAAGGGTCTATTCATCTCTCCCCAAAATCGAATTTCCTCACTTACAACACTCGTAATGGGGGCACCACTTTGCCTCTTTACTCGTCCTTTTTCGTGTTGATTTTCATCATGAGATACCCCCTTGTACTCATGTTTTTATGGTCCCCCATCTAGACCTTTACTGTGTGGCAGCACCATTGAGTCCCCCTTGTTTAGAGCATATGAGTTGAGTCATCATTGCATTCATGGAATCTATCCTGAGTCCCTTTGTATCCTGCTATAGTCCTCCATCCTTCATTTCTTGGTCCCTCTCTCGTGTCGCACATTATGGCCTTCAGTCCCACTGTCCCCTATCCCTCATGATATTGTGTCAGTCGCTGCTAGTTCATCCATTCCCTTTATGATTTAACAAGGGAAGTCGTCCATTCGCTACTCAGTACCCCCCCTTTCATCATCATCATTCGTGTCAGTCTATCAGTCGCTCTACTATTTTCTCTCATGCTTTAGTTTAGGATTCCTTATTGCCTCACCTATGGCGGACCTCCTTCTGTCGACATCAGCTCATTCATTCTAGAAGACAAGTCTAGAGGGTGGTGTACCTCGGTTCTAGCTTCCACTCTTGTTTGGTGCCTCGGATTAGGAAAAGGGACTGCTTATTTCCCTTTTACTTGGTTGTTTCTCACCTTCAACTCCTTTCAGTATGATCGAGATCCATATACTTGATGGTCGAGTGATGCAGCAAATGCTCTCCGCAATTCTTGGGTGTGTGTGATATGTTTCAACCTTCATGAGGGGGTGGCCCTGCAGGTAGCCCCCCACATGCCTGGATGATCTCTTCCTCGCAACCTTCGATGCAGCTCCATACATTTGATGATGTCAGCCTCATCCACTTGCATCACCTCTTTGATTTGCATGTATCAGTCAGATTTTGCGAGCCCTTCCCTGTTGATAGGGGGAATTTGGGTTGTATTTGTATCTCATGTACTCATATATTATTGTATAAGCCTTGGTTATTATCCCAGGCACAACATGTATGTGGGATTCCTCATTATATCTTTTATCTGGCTCTTGTTTATGCCAGCATGTACTTTATAGTTTGGTTCCTTGTTTACTGGACGCACTATTCTTTTGTACTTTGTCTCGGCGGGCATAGGTATGCCTCCCCCGGCGCCTCTAGCACAGGTACCCTCTCATAAAAAGAGACTTGTTGCACTTGTAAGTCTCATCTCCTCAGGGTATAGTTCTTCAGCACATTAGGCTACCTTACATTTCTCTCTCTGACTTCCCTTTTGATGTCTGGTGATTAAGTTCTTACAATGTACTTCGGTCATACGATTTGCTCCTAACACTCACACACTGGGGGGCAATTTGTTACACCATTTTTTGGTCATATAACATATTATCATTAGATGGACCCAAGTAGACCATGTAAGCCCAATTTTACCCTAAGTAAAATTTCTTTCACTATGTAAAATAACTTAATAAAACACATTTATTAGGTTGTTTATGGTCCAAATAGGAAACCCCAAAAGGAAATATTAAAAAAATATTTATTTGTTTGATTTTCCTCATGGAATAATCAATTAAACAATAATTTAATTATTATTCCAAGTTATGTTTAACCCAAAACAAGGAAATTAATTAGATAAATCCTTATTTATCTTATTATTTTCTAGGAATAATTATTTAAATCTTATTTAAATAATATTCCTTGATAAATATGACTAATTCATTTATAAATAATTAAATAAATCATTATTTATTTAATTATCATTCAACCACTTCGTTAAAATAATAAATAAATCATTTATTTATTTATTATTTACAAATAAAGGGATTTGACCCAAGTCAAATGCCTTTTCCCTCCAACAAATATAATAAAATATTCCATAAAAGGTGGATCTAGATTTGGTTAATATTATTTTAATCATAACCCAAGATCTAGAATGACCCAATATTCTGTTATAAATAGAAGGGTTTTCTCATTCATTTGTCACCTTTTGTTGCCTATTAGATCACTTTGGATCTATACTCTTGGTATGACTTTGAGCCATTATCATTGTCACATTCTCCATTACTTGCTTTGTGAGCTCCCTTTGGGCTCTATGTTTGTATGGGTTTTCTACACCAACAAGAGAGAGAAATGCTAGATCTGAAGCACTGAGGACTTCCAAGAACCCATCCCATTGAGGAGAATTGGAAACACCTTCCTTGTTTTCCTCTCAAGTGCCCTTAATATAAAAATTCTTTCAAAAATATTGTTCATGTCTTGTCTATTGGATGCATGGAGCAAAACTTTATTTTCACTGCTTAATGTCTTTTTATGCATAGATATGGATTTGTGCAGCATTTTTCTTGATCAAATAACTGCAAATTTGAAGATATTGGCAGCCATATTTGATGTTAGGGCTATTTGTTATGCGTATATAAAGTGGTCTTTTTTCGTACACTTCGACAAAAGATTCATACTAACAGTCAACACAAACTCGGATGGTGCCTTATTTTTTATCGACAGGAATTGGATTGGAAATCCATTCCATCAAAGGAACGAGATAGATGAAACGAGCGCTTAAAATTTTTTCTACCTCAATTTTGATGGTAGCCACTTTGCGCAGGTGGACAGGTCTGAGTCGCTGCTGAACGAGTTTGGCATTGTCATAAATCTTGATTTTTTGCATGACTATAGACGGATCTATGCCAGGAATTTCATCATAATACCAAGCGAACACATCGTGGAATTCCTTGAAAATGGATGTGAAGCGTGCGATTTCCTCAGGATTGCAATATGCTCCAATCTGAATATTTTCCACGATACCCGTTTTGACCGAGATTTCAATGAGCATTGTCTTAGAAATATTACCCATGTTCCCTTCTGAATCGATAGTTTGAACAGTTGTGTAAGTGGAGGGAACCATCCCAAGTGGGTCAAAGGATGGGATTTCAATATTTATCACGTCCAAGTCGATCATCAAAGCACGATGGTGAAACTCTCCCCCAGGTCGTTCTTCTAGAGACATGATCTCTCGAATAGCTTCGTCTGTAGGCAAGACTTCATTGAGGAGATCCTTAGAGAGAACTGTGATGGGTGGGAGGTTTGTACCTTTGGTCAAAACCATAACAGTGGAGGGTTCAGATGTGATTTGGATGGCTTGGTAGGCTAACTTGGATCGTGAGAGTGGCATCTAATCTCCATAGGAATCAATGTATGAAGGTGCTAAGAGGATCCATGGGTCGATAGAGCCATCGAAAGTGGTGGATATAATTGCAACCATATTTGGGATCTCTGGTGGCAGGAAAGGAACACAACCTAGTAGGGAAGATGCCTTCAGAAGACCGGTACCAATACTGAAGTAAGAGTCAGAAAATCCTCCTATTAGGGGTATAGGGCTACTTGGTAACGTGGAATAATCAGGGGTGCAGAAGGATAACTGATCCACCATGACTATTTTCCCATCCAATGGAAATAGGACGAGTCAGAAGACCAAAGAAACAATGACGGTCATCGCATAAGACCAAATGCGATCGAGCAATAGATTATAGTCGAGATGGCGATCTACAACTTCAATGTCCATGGTTACCATTTTCTCACTCAGAGTGATGGGAAAGCTAGCAAGATATCCTTCTGGGAGGAACGTGTGGCCATCGAAAGCTTTGAGGGAATTCGATGGCGGTGTTAAGGTAGGAGAACCTAAAGCGAGCCAGCAAGCTTGTGACATAACGCAGGTCGAAGCACCTTCGTCAATGATAGTGTGATGGATTGGTCTCCCTTTCGACACAACCTGCACTTGGAATGTGAGTTGGTGCGAAAGGCAAGTCTGATATTTTTCCATATCAAAGATAGCTAGCATGGAATCCTAGGGGTCTATTCCACCAATGGCCGAAAGCAAGGCTTTCCTTTGTGCTGGACAAGTTTGCAATACTTCGAGAGAAGACATAGCTGACGGTGCATGTGCCAAATCTTCTACAATGTTGTAGTTTTGGGCTACACATGTAGAGGTGTTATGAGTCGTGCGTCGAAGTGTCCCTTTGTGGGACGAATCACGGGGTCAGCAATAGGCCGTTCAATATGTAAATCGTTAGGTGGCGGTGGATTTGAACTAGTACCAGGTTCTTGAGCATCTATGGTAGGATTTCCATAAAGCTTGGCTCGTGTTTGAAGTTCAACACTCTCAATACCATAAATGGCAGATGATCCTTCACCAAAAGGATGTGAACCACCATTGCCCCATTGCTAGGGTTGTGGCGGGTTGCCAACCATGTGCTGGTGTTGCTGCTATTGATTAGGGAAAGGATTATGAAGAATGGTAGGTGTTCGCCCAGAATCCTTGTTTGCGATAAAATCGGTGCATTCCTGCAGCCGAGGGCATTTGTATGTAAAGTGGTCTTCCACACAAATCTTGCAAGGAAATTTCATGGGTTTATCCTTCCCTTTGTCTTTTTTGGTAGCATTTTTCTGATTAGGATTATTCTGATTGTCTGACTGCTCTTTCGAATAAGATGTCTTTTTCTTGTTCTTCTTATTCTTTCCACTAGGTTTTTGTGAAGTTTGCACAGAATTTACCTCAGCGGTAGGAAGAGTAGTTGTTTGGTTAGGGGCAATGGCAGTTGAGGATGGCTGGGAGGTTTACCCCCGAGACTATTTTGTGGCTACACCAAAGATTGTGACAACGAGACCGTCGACGTGAGCTCTGGTTTTCTGAGTAGCTGGAGGATTTGGGTTACCAAGGGCATTGGGGAGTAAATCATATAGCGTGCCAGATTGCGAATAGATTAAATCCAAATGTTGGGCACGACGAATGCATTGATCTTCTGTAACCACACCGGAAAGGCCAATGTCTTTAGAGATGTGGGGTATGAGAGACTTACAAAACCAATTAGATAAGAGATGATTCGAGATTGGCGCTTTGACTAGCCTCCTCCTACATCTCCATTCATGAATGTGATCAGAGATGTGGGTGGCGGTTTCTTGGTGCAATGAGGTTAGAATTTCTGTTCTGGTTTCAAATCTGATTGGTAATTGGAAGTTCTTTAGCAACTCCATCGCTAAAGTTCCAAAAGTGTCTATGGCGGCACATGGAAATTCAATATACCACTTGGCGGCATTGCCTGTAAGGGTGCGGGGAAACAGTCGAAGTCGGACACTATCATCCACCATGGAATTATATATATACCATAAATGAAAGGTGGTGATGTGTGCAGCTGGGTCTTCCCCTTGTTTCCCATCGAACTTTGGGATGTAGAAAGGAATCTTGTGCGGTATTGGAGGCCAAAGCGGGTTGTGATTAATGGGGTCATTAGTCAGTTTATAGATGTCAGGAATGTCTAGAGATGCCAAAAATGGAAATTGCGGGTTTGCCCCTGAATCTAACCAAGGAAGTATTGGTTGACTATGTGGACCATAGGGTCTGCCCATCAATGTGTTACCAGTAGGATAAGTAGGACTTTGGTAAAAATTTCCTATAGGTGGAGGGGTAGGGATATATGGTTGCTGTCCATAGGGCATATTATATTTCAGGGCAAATGGTTGGTTTCCCCCAGTGTAAAAGTGCCCTCCCATTCCAGATGGAGGTTAGGGTGGGTTAGTCCATATGGATGCAATAGAGCTTCTCAGAGGCATGCTACTACTTTCATAGTTCGGCAATGGCATAGACCCTAAACTGATATTTAAACCACTTAAGGGAATAGTATTAATAATAGGTTGTCTGGTTGGTCCTAATGATTGCAGGGGTAGTGAACTGTTCCCTATTATCTATGTGCTAGTGACACTGCCCCCTGGTATGGTGGCCAAGGGTTTTGAACTTAGCAAAGGGTTCCAACCGAAAGGGTTGCTAAAAGGAACCAAAGTAGTCACACTCGTGGGAGGAGCAACCATAGGTCCAAACATGGTCACAGTAGGAGTAGATCCCGAAGGACTCGGCGAGTTACTTATAGTTGTGATGACCGTAGGGTTGGGATTAGGTATATGTTGACTACTGGGGTTACCAAGTGATGGCATAGAACTGACAACTGGCAGGGAGGATGGTGGCAAACCTGGGATGGTTTCCATTGGTATCGACCGTGTGGATGCCGGTTGTGAAATGGTTGTTTGTGCTGCTGAAGACATGTCAGTGTGTGGTGGAATATTAACTATCACAGGTCCCAACAGATCAGTGAATGGAGGATTGTAATGACGTACAACACCTTCTGTGAAAGGGTCCTCTGGAAATTCCGTATGATATGAGCCTATGTGAAAATCAGGGTTTGTCAATGGAGACGGCTCTTCCGCAGAAGGCACAGGTTCAGCAAGGTTCAGTTCTTCCTCAAGAGTCAGAGGAGGTAGACCTTGCTGTCGTCGAGATAGATGGCGTGGGTCGGATGACGTCACGGTGACCTGTTTATTTTTAACAAATTTTAATAGATTGTGATGTATTATAAAGTCTCAATAACAGTAACCACACACCTAAAAAATAAAAAATAAAAAATGACTGTCTAAAATCAATCAGCAAGCAGCCATAATAGGGTGCCCTGTTTGAGTACTACCATTTGCTGGTGATGAAATCCAGTATCACAATAGTATACAGAGAGGGTTGGTTGAAAGTACAATTACAGTCACTCTATAGCTTCGCCTGAACCTCAGACAATAGCTGTAAGCACTCTCATGAAGACGAGTACCCTCCTAAAGACCGAAGACAGAGTGGGTCCGTCTGTTTCAGGTACCAGGAAAGCTCGTCCTAGTCACCTTGTGTAAGTCCCTAAAAAGTATGGCCACTAAAGATACCTCAAATCACAGACATCATCAGGGGGTCCATGGTCAAGGACAACATGCTATATGGGTAGAATGCCTAGATCCCCGATCTAGTTTCGACATCTCCGAAAGGAACCCCAATACATAGCATACCCACCGGATGCAGTCGATGACGGGCTACCTTCTTATGCACCCAAGTGTTATCTTGCACTGAGCTCCAGTAAAGGAACGGTCCCGATAATATGAGTGCAGTAGGATTTCACTTCTTAATGACTCTAGTCTCAAGTTTTGAGATCTTGGGTGATTTTCTCACTTTTCCTAACCTAAGATCCTATCCTGAACTAATGTTGGTGTGAGCTCAAAAAGAGTAATGTGATTTATTTTATTGTCTCTTGATTCTTAGTGTACTTGATTATTAGTCTTACAGGGGGGGAGTGGACGTATGAAATGAAATGAGACTCTGACTCAAGAAACCATGCAAAAATATGCTCTAAATATTCAATTCAATGAAGATTATTTCTATAAGGAGAGGTTTCTTTTCAAAATCCATGCACTAACATTCAAATAGCACAGTTCAAATTTAAAAGATTCAGACATCTATTTTCCTCATCTTAACAGTCTTTTAACTGAAATTTTCAGAATTAATTCAGCTAGATGCAGAAAAACTAAAAAAATAATTCTTCTCTAAAAAGTAAATGATTTTGACACTAACTTTTCAAACAAGAGCAAATAAACAGAAATTCCAACTTAGTAAACAAGCACAAGCATTCATTTAAGGAGATATACTGATGGCCAAAAAACTCTACAACCAAAACACAATCACATGAGTGAACAAAATTTTTTGGTTGAGTAACGCACTGTCTCTGAGTAAAGAAAGCGTTAATCCAGAGACTAACGCACTGTATTTAAGCAAAGCCTGCGTTATAATGCACTGGAAAACCAACGGAGGTAGCATTAGCCAGGGTAAAGTTCTTCATATGGTCAAACAGAAATAGGATTGAACTCTGTGAGCTTTTGAAATGTCTTCTGGGCATAAATACAGGCCATAAGGGTATGTGAACAGAGGAAAGAAGAAAGGTGGAAAGAGATAGTCCGGAAACTATGGGGAAATCCCCAGTGGAGTCACCAATTCTGCTATAGGGTAAAATTCTTGGGTTGTTGGTTTTCTAATATCCCTCTAAGGGCTTTTCGGTGCCCGAGGCAGACAGTAAGATTAGTTGTATAGTTCACAAAGAAGGCCCATACATGTTCATATCAACTTAAATAACTTGATGGAATAAGATGGAAGATTACCTCTTTAATGATCTTGAAGTCTTTTGGAGAGCGTTGAACAGTGAAGCAGGGATCCTTCTTCGCCAGCTCCAAATCTCGACCCTGCAATCAATCAAAGCACCATGTAATATCTACCATAACATATGTTTCCTATCAATTAAGTCAATATATGATAAACATTTAAACAATGCACATCTAAACCATTCATCTCATGCTATGTAAATAATCAAATAACAATGACAATATCAACGCATAGAATGGAAAAAACAGATACAGTTCTATTAATTTATAAAAAGGAGGATTACAACCGTCAGTTTCACTAAGCCCTCCACAGCCTTCCAATCTCTCTATCTCTCAATGTGGTGATGTCTTGGTCAACAAGTTCTCAATGAACCTCTTTTACTTTTGACCACACTACAACAATAATTCTCTACTTCACAAGTATTCAAAACTTTGACAATCCTTCGACCTTGAACCAAGAGCCTTCAACTCCATTTTATAGGAGATGGAGAAAGCAATCATTTCCCTTCTCCTTCCACCAGTTCTAAATAGAAAAAACCAAGATGTTTCCTCAACTTCCATGCTTTTGATTTCTTTGAGAGTTCAGTTGTTTTTGGCAAGGCCCAATAAGAGATTAGTGCTTTGCAGTTTCCTTTTTGTACTGACTCTCTTGTGAGAAAAAGCTGGAAATTCAAATCATTCTCCATGGGTTTTTCCCGTTTCAAACTCAAAGCACGGGTAACACTGCCCTCTAGTGTAAACAGAGCATTTCCATAGCCACTAATGCGACCTATTCATTGATCAAGTGCGTTATAACGCTCTTGTGCTGTTATAGTGGTGCGTTACCTTGGTAGAAGTAGGTTTAGTTTAGGTCTTTGTATTCCTTCCATACTTATCTTCTCCTCTGAGCTGATGAGGAGGTTTTTTGACCTGTAACACTATGCTTGAGGAATTTTTTGTCTCCCTCTCTCTTAGGCTTTTCCTCAATCCAATCTTAGATCACTAGGCCCTAAACTAAGACCCCTCCCTCAGGATTTACCATGAATCCCATCAAAATTAGTCAAGGGTTTCGTGGGCCTTTGGGAATGAACCTCGATACCACCTGCACCCCGGAATCTGAAATCCATTCGAAAATTCTAAATCTCAAAATTGAGATCAACATCCCAACACACCATGGCATCCATAAAAAGGCAAGGAAAGGATGAAAGCCACTGTAAAAATCGATCAACACCATGCCACTGACATCAAGATTATTTTTGGACTGTATTAATCATTGTTAAATTACTAAGATGATACACATAAACTATCAATCCAGGGACGTCTTTTATTTCAATGACATTTGCAATGTCTATGTTGATACATCAAACCGGAAGCAAATCAAAATAAATAGAAATCATTTCCGAATCAAATGCTAAAAAAAATCACTCATGAAAAAATAAAAATGATCTACAGGAATATAATCAAGCCTCAATTAACTGTACCTAGCATGCCACACACAATTACACCTACTGGTATTTCTAATCACATCTGTGTAACAACATAATAATATCGAAATTGAAGCAGATATACTCATAGCCACAACAACAACAACAATACTTCCACCAATACATAAAGAAAATAAGAAATATGTACAACTACCTATTGTGGCCAGCAACAACCCCCTTCTTATTTAGTATTAGTAATAATACTAAAAAAGTGGGGACCCTTAGTTTAAAAATCCAAAAAAATTATTGATGTTTTTTTTTCATTTTCAATAAAACTTACTATCATTAACTCAAGAAAATTCTTTGGAAAATCTTTAAATAATCTTAAGTTTATGATAGATTAGAATAAAACCTTTCTTTGAAGAAAATATCACATCCATCGCAAAAAAGTAAAAGATATCTTTTGCAAAGCAGAATCTTCTAAATTGCGATAGCACGATCCAAAAAACTATGCATTAAAATATTTATTGCAAATCGCATATCGTAGAAAATATATTAACGAATATTTTTCATATGTTATATTTTGTGATATTGTGATTTCGCGATGTTACGAGATTGCGATTTCGCGATGTTACGAGATTGTGATTTGCGAAAGTTGCGATTTGTGATATTGTGATGATACGAAAATTGCGATTTGCGATATTGCAAAGCAAATCGCAGATCGCATTATCGCAGATTCTTAAAGCTCGTTGTACGAAGAAAATCTTTCCATAAATCGATATCCGTTATGTGCTTTGATGTCAAATTAATGAATGGATTGTCAATTATTAATGAAAAGAATTTTGTTTTGATTGAAAGGTTATTTCACATTAAAATAATATATTTCATATGCCTTCAGCATTTAAAACTATCCCGTCAACTTTCTCATATCATTATTCTCACTTAATTCGTAAAACCGCAGGCACGAAGAATAGGAGACTATACAAAGAAATATTCAGAGTATTATGGGAAAGAAAGAGAAAGATTTGAGTTCTGAAAGTAAAGAGATGGCATCCTTGTACACAGACACTGCTTGCAACAAAGATGCTGGTATCACCACTTGGGAGAGTATGTTTAATTTTCTTGAGGAAGAAAACCCAAGAGTAATGGATGTTGTGGCTACTGCAGGCTCAAGTAATTCTTCTGAAGCATCTCTTACAGAGTTGGCTTGTTCATTTTTGCATCGGATAAAAGCAAGACCTAGAATTCTTCCATATACAGACATGGTAAAATGGGTGTTCGATAGCACTGATATTACGGACAGGCAGTTTAGAACTCAAGGTCAAGAGCTCATTGGGTCATTTACTCCAGAAGATTAGAGGCTTATGTATCATTTTTCGGAGCCTCAGGCAACTTACAACAAACAATTTATGGAGAAATTTTCCAAGGAAAATGCAAATTTGGCGGAATGCACCAAGGAATGGTCCAGAAGAGATGAACCACTGAAGAAAGATAAACACGGTATGTGCAGTACTGGTTCACTCACTTCTCCATATTGTTTTGCTATTTCTATGCTATGTAGGATTTTTGGAAAGCCTGACATTAATAAGTTTTTTCCTGAATGGCTTCCCTTATTGAATGTTGTTGTTAACGCTACCATTGTGGACTGGGCTAAAATATTGTCTGATAACTTAGCTACGGTTATTTTAAATTACTAGTCTAAACAGACTGTCTCTCAGAGGATTTATCCTCATTTTTATCTATTTGCTTATGTTATCGATTCAATCTGCTTTGTTTCTAAGTTCCCTTTAATGGGTTATCAATGGAAAATTCAGGATCCCCTACCCATTCACGTTTATCACAAAGAATTGTGGGAATCAAAGTTCATTCCTCATTTTTACAAAATTTTCCATGGAATAATGTTGCCTCTGTACATAGTGTTGTATAATAAGGATGCTCCAAGGTTCTCCCCTGAAGCAGAGGTAGACATTCTCCCTGTCGCAAGATGGTTTGGAGAAGAATTGTTTATCTATGTGAGGGTATTTGGAAGCTTTGCTTCTCCTCATGTTTTACCCTTGTATGTTCCGGATAAACTCATAGCTCGGGAAATTTCATATCAAACCTGTGGAGAGGGAGGTTTGACAAAAGAATTAAGAATAAAAAGAAGGCCATCTTACCATAATTTGCTGTATCCTGCGGAGCATTTTCATTATTTGATGTTGGCCATGCGTTGAAGGAAGTAAACAATATTACATGTTTAAAATTGTTTAAGTTTCCGAGAAGGCTATTTGATCCATATGATGTTGTCAATTATTTCACCACTGCAGTCAAAGTAAGAGTATTTTCTGGAGAAGAAGATGTTTTTGATGATATGTTTTAAGAAAAATGTTCATTTAAAAAAATTTTCATTTAGCTCAAACACGGTTTTCCCCAGAATATTTTCAAGAATTTAAAATATACAGAAAAAGAATATTAACCACTATCCTTTTGGATAATTTGCGATTGGAACCCACAAGGGAATCAACTCCTAGTGTCAGTCTCAGTGGCAGCTCAGATACAGAAAGGTTTAATTCAAATTCTGGCAAAGAAACTTCTGAACATTCTAAAAATTCTGATAATGATCATGATAAAAGTGAAGGCTCAGTGAAGGATACAGCTCAATCAAAAGAGCTTTCACAACAACAGACTTCAACCACTCCACAGTTGAATCTTCCACCTCTTAATGTATAGCAACCATCCATCAGCACTCAGTTAGATAAAGAATGGGAAACATTTAATGATTTGATTAATGTTGAAGGACAAAACATACAAACACCTGTACAGACAACAAAAGGTTTAATCACAGGAATCAGTGGCAATGTCACAGAAACATAACATATACCCATTACTCCCTCCTCTGAGCTTGTACTTAAAATAGAGGAAATTCCTCCTCTGGATATATTCTATAGCCCACAACATAAAGCAGTAGTAAGGAAGCAAAGGAAGAAGAGGAAATTAGAAAGTGTGCTCTATACTGATGCAGAACAATTGGATGTTTTATGGAAAGATCCTACTATGGATCCAACTAAAAATCTTACTAAATTATCTCAGATTACAGGAGCTTATGCCTCCGCAACTATTGACAAAGCATCTGAGGTACGACTATTATTAAATGAAAAATAAGATAAAATACAAGTTCTGCAACAACAATTGCGACAAGCTCATGCTAACAGTGAAGCACAGATATAACTTGAAAAGTTACAGCAAGAGTTTCAACAAATTCAAATTGGATATCAGAAAAGTTTGGCCGAAAAAGAAAAACAAATACAGATTATCCAAGAGATGCATAAAGGTGACCCCAAGCTTAGGGAGTTTATCTCAGAGTCTATTTCTTTGAATAATCAACTACTGCAACAACAAGATATATCATGTCAGAAAATCTCACAGTGGAACTCTTTTTGTCAAGAAAGTGATAAAATCACTAATCATGTTGTAGAATTACGACATGATTATGATTTAACTAATGAAAGAGTTACTAATTATTTGGCATGGAAAAATACAGAGGAAGGAAAAATAGCAGGAGCACCAATCATCAATGACAGTCATAAAGAAATGCTCTTAAATAATTGAGATGCACAGATCAGAGAGGCAGAAAAAGCAGCAGAGGAAGCAACTACATCAGCAAGTAATATTACTGATTGTGTAAATGAAAATTTGCACAAGGTTAATTTGATTTCAGAAACTATTCCAGGATACCTACCACAAGCACAAAAATTGAAAACAAAGTGGAAACAGAAAGCTGAAGAAAAGGAAAAATTAATTCAAGGATTGACAAAATTAAATTGGGATTCTTTCTGGATATGTCTGGTAAAACCACACAGTCAATGCAGTGCTCTTAATTGCATCATTAATTCTGCTGAGAAGATCGTGCCAACACTTGCCGATTCTATTTTTTTCAGGACAGTTAAAATCTGAAGTCGGTCAGCCTCCTCTTCTCAAATCAATGCTGGATGCTTGCAAATTCAAAGATCAGATTCATAAGTAGTTATTTGATAGTTTTTAATTTTAGATTTAGCTTTAGTTTTAATTTATTTTTTGCCTAGAAAAAGGATGGTCATTTAAACTGAATCCTAAATTTTTGTAATAAACTATTTTTAGATTTAGTTAGTAGTATTTAAACCCTTCTGATGCATTTAGAGAAGGGTCTTGAAATTTGTCAAAAACTTGTCCTCAGAACATGCACTTCTGCACCCTCAGAGGAGGTTTTGATGAATGAATGGAACAAGATTTATTGATATCTGTGTCTAATATCTGCTACTGATGTTGCATTTCTTTACTCTTAGTAGATGTTGGATTAAGAAGAGATAAATCATTATTGCTTCTAGCTCATGAGTAGAACCAGTTATAAATGTTACTTTTATCTCTTAACTATTTCTGCTTTTGTGTTAAAGTGATATTTATGTTCAGTTATTTATATATTGATGCTTGAATGCTTAAGTTATCATTTGGAACTTTTGTATGGTGATAACTATTTATTTATGCTTAATGTATGAATAGCTTATTATGCAATATGTTTTTCACAACTGTTTCATGTAACTTTTTATATGAAGTGGTTTATCTTTATTGAATTCTTTTCTTATAGCAGTTGAATGATATTTATTATCGATTTTTATTCCAAATCATTTTAGATCGCATAAACAAGATTACATCCCGGGTTTAGTTTAGAATTAGATATTTCTGTTTAAATTAGAATACAATTTGCTTATGATTAGATTAGAAATAGAATAAAAGCATTTCACTTAGGAACCTTTTTTGAAAGGAAATATCTATTCTCAACACACACACACATATTTGGAAATTGGTCCCATTATACCCAGTGAGACCCACTACACCAAACGGAAAAGGAACTGCTAACCAAGGTCTGGACCGGGTGGGTATTCCCCTTGTTGTAAGACCCGATTTTCGGGGCTTCAACATATTTGGCCCTAGAAGGAGGGCCACGAACTATGAATGGAAAGTAAATATAAATCTAAATACCATTCTAAGAGTAAATCACCCTCACTATCTCCCCCGACTTCTCCATCGCACTCAGAAATTTTAAATCTAGAGCCAGAAGTCGAAAGAAGAACAGACACTGCTACAAACCCTAAATTTTCAGAAGAATCTGCTATTGAACCTCCTGAAGTTGAATCTTTGATTCATAAACTTCAGCGATTTTCAATATCACCTCAAAGATCTGATAAATCTCAAGGCAGTGTGACTTCGCAATATAACCCTACTCATCCTCTTACCAGATTACAGAGCGAGAAGCTTGGCATTCAACCAACTGAATTACCTTTACCTACAAGAAAAAGAGCAAGGAAATCACCTAAAGGGTCTGATAGCAAGACCCTTTCATCATCATCATCCATCTCAACCTCTTCCTCACGAAGTCAACCGTCCACCCCTCCACTTCAGACTATTGTCCCTCACTCCACTGGAACTTCCACATTACCTTCTCAATCATCTATAATTGTAATATCCTCATCTTCCGAATCACAGACATCATCTTCTACACTTTCCTCTGTTAGTAGTTCAGCGATGGCCCAAATGCCATGGAATAATCCAGGGGCAGTCTTAATGCCTGCACCCTTGAATCAATTACTAGCCCATCCTGAAAAATGGCTGCCTAAGTTTAATCCTAAAGCAGGCATGCTAGCCGAAGAACATATAAACAATTTTATGTTGTCCATAAATCTCAATGGAGTTATTAATGAAGATGTTGTTGTCCGAATTTTTCCCAATACCCTACAAGGAGCAGCTGGATCACGGTATTTCTCATTACCATCTGGATCCATCACTAGTTGGGATATCTTTCAAGATCAATTTTTGACTAAATTTGGTGATGACAGGTCTACAACGACATTGATCAATGATCTGTCTCATCTTAGAGTTGATTCAAACGAACTTGTCAAGGATTTTAATTCACGTTTCAATAAATTTTTAAACAAAATTCCTACTGCTTCCAAGCCTAGCGAAGAAGTGCGAAGTGAATGGTACATTTATAATTTACCATCAAACATAGCAATCTTTGTTGATAGGGCTAACAAAACAACTTTAGTAGAAAATATGAAGGAAGCAATAATAGTAGAGAAATGTATCATAGCCCTAGATATGAAAAATGCGATAAAAGAACAAAAGTCCAAGAAGGTCACTTTTAAGGAAGACCCAAAAAAATAAAAATCAAAAGATCCATTTGATTTAGAAGGATTGCAGAAAGTTTTGAAAACCATGTCTAACGTAATGGTTGACATTAAGAAACAAGTGGCGGAAACATCTTCTAAAAAGTCTTTTAAGCCTTTCAGAAGAAACCCTTAAAATGATTCAAAGCCATCGAATGCTATTACTATTTTTGAATCAGAAGAAGAAGAAGAGGAAACTGCTACTGAAGAAACTACCGATGAAGAAGAAGTCATAGAAGTACAAGGTATGTGGGATTTTATCCTCCCAGATGAGGAAGATCAAGAAGCATCCCCAGTTAGCACTCGAAGTAGAAATCAACTTGATCCTTCTCAACCTACTCCTAAGTCAAAGAGCGCAAGCTCATTGACTAAGGATAAAGTTGCACCCAAGAAAACGACATATAAAGAAATTCAAACTAGCCCAGTCCAGACAGATTCATCAACTCCATCAAGAAAACTGATTGTTCCAGATGAAATGGAGGATAATATCATAGAAGACATGAAGAATACTAGGGCTAACATCACTTTTTATGAATTGAGCAAGTTAAAACACCAACAAAAGGTACTTTTGAAAGAATTACATGTTGTACCAGAAAAAACTTTGCCTGATCCTGTGATTTCTCAAGCTTCCAACGAGATGGGAAGACCTCTAGCTAATGCGATCAGTAAAGTTGATCTAGAAAATATTGCTTTAATTGGAGGAAGGTCAAGATCTCATACTCCATTTCTTCTTACTTATGAAATTTTCAATAAAAATTTGCATAATTGTTTAGTAGATTCTGGAGCTTCATCTAATATTCTACCAAAATCAATATGTGCAAATTTGAACATTCAACCACAAAAATTTGTTGTGCTCATAGTTCAGTTAGATCGATCGCAAGTGGAAGTGATTGGCGAATTAAATCAAGTTACCATAAGACTTTCATCAAATCCAAAGGTATGTCAAGTTATGGATATTTTAGTTGCAGATATTCCAGAATTTTATGGTTTAATTCTTAGCAGAGATTGGTCAGAAAAACTTCATGGATACTTCGCAACTGATTGGTCAC
This sequence comes from Pinus albicaulis, assembly GCA_034641835.2. NCBI lineage: Eukaryota > Viridiplantae > Streptophyta > Pinopsida > Pinales > Pinaceae > Pinus > Pinus albicaulis. The sequence continues at coordinate 96,641 of JAXQQM020074781.1, forward strand.
ATATGTGGCTTCCTTACAATGGTAAACCAAATCAGATAAAGGTTGAACGAGAAAAGCATCAGAAATACATAGTAACAGAACTGGAAGGAGAGAATGAACCAGTTGCATACAGCAGTAATATTATTGGCAATTACTCAGTTGATTCTTTCTTGGGAAATTTCAATGCTCATACTTCACCTTATTTAGAACATTCTGTACTATCTCAAATAGAAAATTTTTCTCAAACAGATAGTTATAAATGTATTAATTTTGTAGATACTCCTGTAAATAAATATTTATTTTGGAAATTATTTTTGATGGTTCTAAGTCTAATGAAGGAGCAGGAGTAGGATGCATGTTGGTTAGTCCAGAGGGAAACAAAATTATGCTAACTTGCAGACTTGAGTTTGATTGCACTAATAATACCACAGAATACGAGGCCTTAGTCCAAGGATTATACAGAGCAATCGGATTAGACATCAAATATCTACAAGTTTTAGGAGATTCAAATTTGTAATCAAACAGGTACGCAATACTATACATTGTTTATCAAGTCATTTAAAGCATTATCAATCTTTAGTCCAAGATCTGATTGAACATTTTATAGCATTAAATATTTCATCAATTCCCATAATTCAGAATGCTAGTTCAGACCTCCTAGCTAATGTAGCTTCCAAGCTCATTCCCGTAGAAGACTTTAGTCCTGATCGATTTTCGATCGAATTAATCTTTAGACCCTTGATTCCTGATAACGTTACCAATTGGAGGATTTTCAATGATGATCCTGATATTGTAAACTTTCTCACATCTGAAGGATCTTACACCAATCAGATAATTCATGAAGACCAATATGACAGAAAATTGCATCAAGATAGCACCAATAATGCTATGCCAAAGTTAGTAGTCAAGTTAGAAGACCTTTATGATTTGAAAGATCGATTTAAAAGATCTACCAATTCAAAATTGCAAAGTTCGACTTTGAATTATGAATTAGTAAATCTTGGAACTGATGCCAAACCACAAAATATCAACCTCGGCCTTGGCCTAGCTCCTGAAGAAAAATTAGCATATGTTCATCTTTTTAAACAATATAAAAGTGTCTTTGCTTGGAACTACGATGAACTCAAAACTTATGACACTTCTATCATCCAACATACTATCCCAATGATAAATGATGAAAAACATTTCCAACAAAAGTTGAGAAAGATCCATCCCAATCTAGAAAATCAGATCAAATCTGAACTCAATAAATTATTGAAAGCCAATATTATTTTTCCCGTCTGACATTCTAAATGGGTTTCCAATATGGTTCCTATTAGAAAGAAGAACAAATACATTAGAATTTGCATTGACTTTCGAAATCTTAATAAAGCCTACCAAAAAGATAATTTTCCTTTGCCTCCTATGGAGAAAATATTACAGGCAATCACAGGATTAGAATTAACGTCTTTCTTAGATGGTATCTCTGGCTATAACCAAGTATTGGTTCATCCTGATGATCAATTGAAAACTACATTCAGAACCAAATGGGGCACTTATGCATATCAAAAGATGCCTTTTTGTCTGATCAATGCTGGTGCCACATTTCAGAGAGCCATGGACATTGCTTTCAAGGGATTAGTTAACAAATCAGTGGTAATTTACTTGGATGATATAACTGTATATCCCAAAAGACGAAGCAATCATCTTAGAGATTTGAAGCAGATCTTCCAACGTTGTCAAAGGTATGGAATTTCACTTAATTCGAAAAAATATTTTTTTGCATTAAGTGAAGGAAAACTTCTTGGATTCATAGTATCAAAATCTGGAACTCATACTGATCCTGATAGAATCAAAGAAATTTCTGAAATACCCTTACCTCACAACAAGAAAGCCATGCAATCTTTTCTTGGCTAAATTAATTTTGTAAAGAGATTTGTGCCAGATTTTTTGAGAATTGTATCTCCTTTACAAGCAATGATTAAAAAGAATTCAAACTTCAAGTGGGGCAAAGATGAATATGAGGCATTCAATCTGATCAAACAAGAAATTATTAATGCTCCATCTTTAGCAACTCCAAATTTTTCTGATCCTTTTATTTTGTACACATTTGCCTCTGATAAATCTTATGCTGCAATACTCACTCAAGCAAATCAAGACAAAGTAGAAGCTCCAATTTCTTTTTTTAGTTCAAATTTACAAGGATCTGAGTTGAATTATTCAGATGTGGAGAAACAAGCTTATGTTATTTTCAAAGCAATTAAATATTTCAGACCCTTTCTACTTAAAACCCATACAAAAATCATAGTACCGTTTTCAGTGGTAAGAAATCTTTTAGTCCAAAAAGATGTGGGTGAGAAAAGAGCCAAATGGGTTACTTCCTTACAAGAATATGATGTAGAAATCAAAACGGCAAGTATTGTAAGAGGTCAAGGATTTTGCAAAATATTAGCTGGAGCATCTCTTATTTCTAAAAAACCATCTGAAGAGATACAAACATATGAGGTAAGCCTAAACAATGTTGAATCATTATATGCTGATATCATATTTTATCTGAAGAATGGATATGCTCCTCCAAATCTCGATCACACCAAGAAAAGAGCTTTAAGGTTGAAGGCTAAACAATATCAACTTGTGAATGATGTTATTTTTAAGATGAATTATGATTCTGTTCTTCTTAGATGTCTTGAGAAATTTGAAGCTGAAAAAGTCTTGCAGGAACTTCATGATGGGCTAGCAGGTGGACGTTATGCTGGAGATGCAAATGCACATAAAATCCTCCGTGCAGGCTATTACTGGCCCACTTTATTCAAAGATTCACATAGATATGAAAGGAAATGTCAAATTTGTCAAACTGCGACTGGAAGACAAAAGAAACCATCATTGCCATTAAAACCAGTCAACATTGAGCAGCCTTTTGATCAATGGGGATTAGACATAATAGGTGAGATCGTTCCTCACTCTTCTAAACAACATAGGTATATCATTACAGCAACTGATTATTTTACGAAATGGGTAGAAGCAGTCCCTCTCAAGACTGCTAATGCTAAGCATATCATCAAGCTTATAGATCAGTTCATAATCACCAGGTTTGGTTTACCTTCTGCTTTAATGTTCGATAATGCATCGTATTTTTCTGGTAATGCTATGACTGAATTTTCACTCAAGAGAGGTTTTAAACTTAAATATTATGCCAATTATTATCCACAGGGAAATGGGTTAGCTGAATCAACAAATAAAAACTTAATCAGAATCATTAAGCGAACCATTGATCAAAATCATAAAAATTGGCATAAGTCTTTAATATATGCTTTATGGGCAAATCAAATAACGCAGAAGGCTTCTATTGGCACTTCTCCCTTTAATTTAGTTTATGGGAGAGAAGTGGTTCTTCCAACTCATCTAACAATCCCTTCTTTAGCTTTAGTCCAATATATTGATGAAGAACCAACTTATTCCTTACAACTAAGGCAGATGGAAATAATTAAGCTATAAGAACAACGAGAAGAGGCCAAAGTAACTCATGCTCATCACCAAGCATTAGTGAAAGATTCTTTTGATTCAAACATGATAACCAGAAAGGACTTTCAGATAGGAGATCTAGTTTTAAAATGGGACAAGGCTCATGAGGAAAAAGGAAAACATATGAAATTTCAACAAATGTGGCTTGGTCCTTTCCAAATTGCAGAGATCATAGGTCCATATACTTTTATGTTACAGGATTTAAAAGGGAAAAGAGAGTCTTTACCTGTTAATGGACAGATCCTCAAAAAATATTTTTCATAGGAGATCATTCTTCTATTTTGTAGATTAGTTTTCTTTATTGTCATAATAAAACTAGTTGTTAATGGTTACATTTGGAATTCACGAAAAATATACAAATTCTCTGTTTTAGATTTTATTTCTTCACTTATATAAATAGAATTTTTTTTAGAATATTGATCATTATTATTAAAAGATACAGTTAAAAGCTTTAGTCTAGAAATGATACTAGTTTCAACGTTGTAAATTTTGATAAAAATCGACCTCTAGCAGGAAGATGTTTTGTATCAGTTCAATGAAAGGTATCTATAACAAAATGAAGATTCTCTGTAGAAAAGTTCTTTCCAAAAAACTCTATCATTGTCGTCGAGAGCTATCTTAAGGAAACAATGACTTCCTCCCCACTTAGAAAATTACAATGTTCAGGGAATAATCCAATGATACACTTTTAACTTAAAGAGTAAGAGGTCTCATCACGAGCTAGCTTGTTCAACAAAGTTATAAATCAAGTGAATGGTACTGTCATAAATTGGCTACCAAACCAAGACATTGTTCTTTAAGGGTAAAAAAAAAATAAAAGCAATAAGTGTGAATATTGATTTCTCTTTGAAAATTTTATATTTCTCTAAGTGGGACACAAGATCATTGCTGGGTAACAGGTAACCCTGTCGAAGCTATAGACGCTTGCTGGTAGCAGTGGCTCTACCTACGACAAATGAATATATTTAAAACTGATTTACAGAGAAGCCTTTTGTTTTTATCTTTATAAACTAAGTAATGACTGATGTAGATGCAAGGACTAGCTTGAGGAAGTGAATAGTCAAAGTTAAACATAGAAGAAATGAAATATCATTTATATATTAAAACATAATGTACTTTATCTTTTTATAATAAAGTTTGATTTGCTGGAAAATTTTATGTTTTGAAAAGTTTAGAAAATCCAAAAGAAAAGCATAGATAACTGGTTCTTCCAAGTGAATCGCCAATTGTTTTGGCCAGCAACAACCCCCTTCTTATTTAGTATTAGTAATAATACTAAAAAAGTGGGGACCCTTAGTTTAAAAATCCAAAAAATTTATTGGTGTTTGTTTTCATTTTCAATAAAACTTACTATCATTAACTTAAGAAAATTATTTGGAAATTTTTTAAATAATCTTAAGTTTATGATAGATTAGAATAAAACTTTCTTTGAAGAAAATATCAAATCCATCGTAAAAAAATAAAAGATATCTTTTGCAAAGCAGAATCTTCTAAATTGCGATAGCGCGATCGAAAAAACTATGCATTAAAATATTTATCACAAATCACATATCGCAGAAAATATATTAACAGATATTTTTCATATGTTATATTTTGCGATATTGCGATTTCGCGATGTTACGAGATTGCGATTTGCGAAAGTTGCAATTTGTGATATTGCGATGATACGAAAATTGTGATTTGCGATATTGCGATTTTGCGATATTGAAAAGGAAATCACAGATTGCATTATCGCAGATTCTTAAAGCTCGTTGTACAAAGAAAATCTTTCCATAAATCGATATCCGTTATGCGCTTTGATGTCAAATTAATGAATGGATTTTCAATTATTAATGAAAAGGATTTTGTTTTGATTGAAAGGTTATTTCACGTTAAAATAATATATTTCATACGACTTCAGCATTTAAAACTATCCTGTCACCTTTCTCATATCATTATTCTCACTTAATTCGTAAAATCGTAGGCGCGAAGAACATGAGACTATACAAAGAAATATTCAGAGTATTATAGGAAAGAAAGAGAAAGCTCCAAGTTCTGAAAGTAAATAGATGGCATCCTTGTACGCAGACACTTCTTGCAACAAAGACGCTGGTATCACCACTTGGGAGAGTATGTTTAATTTTCTTGAACAAGAAAACCCAAGAGTAATGGATGTTGTGACTACTGCAGGCTCAAGTAATTCTTCTGAAGCATCTCTTACAGAGTTGGCTTGTTCATTTTTGCACCGGATAGCAGCAAGACCTAGAATTATTCCATATATAGACATGGTAAAATGGGTGCTGGATAGCACTGATATTATGGACAGGCGGTTTAGAACTCAAGGTCAAGAGCTCATTGGGTCATTTACTCCAGAAGATTTGAGGCTTATGTATCATTTTCCGGAGCCTTGGGCAACTTACAACAAACAATTTATGGAGAAATTTGCCAAGGAAAATGCAAATTTGGCGGAATGCACCAAGGAATGGTCTAGAAGAGATGAACCACTGAAGAAAGATAAACACGGTATGTACAGTACTGGTTCACTCACTTCTCCATATTTTTTTGCTACTGCTATACTATGTAGGCTTTTTGGAAAGCCTGATATTAATAAGTTTTTGTCTGAATGGCTTCCCTTATGGAATGTTGTTGTTAATGCTACCATTATGGACTGGGCTAAAATATTGCCTGATAACTTAGCCATGGCTATTTTCAATTACCGGTCTAAACAGACTGTCTCTTAGAGGATTTATCCTCCTTTCTATCTATCTACCTATGTTATGGATTAAATCTTCTTTGTTTCTAAGTTCCCTTTAATGGGTTGGCAATGGACAATTCAGGATCCCCTACCCATTCACGTTTGTCACAAAGAATTGTGGGAATAAAAGTTCATTCCTCATTTTTACAAAATTTTCCATGGCATAATGTTTCCTCTGTATAGAGTGTTGTATAATAAAGATGCTCCAAGGTTCTCCCCTGAAGCAGAAGTAGACATTCTCCCTATCGCAAGATGGTTTGGAGAAGAATTGTTTACCTATGTGAGGGTTTTTGGAAGCTTTGCTTCTCCTCATGTTTTACCCTTGTATGTTCCGGATAAACTCATAGCTCGGGAAATTGCATATCAAACCTGTGGAGAGGGAGGTTTGACAAAAGAATTAAAGGATAAAAAGAAGGTCATCTGCCCACAATTTCCTGTATCCTGCAGAGAATTTTCATTATTTGATGTTGGCCATGCGTTTAAGGAAGTAAACAATATTACATGTTTAAAATTGTTTAAATTTCCGAGAAGGCTATTTGATCCATATGATGTTGTCAAGGATTTCACCACTGCAGTCAAAGTAAGAGTATTTTCTAGAGAAGAAGATATTTTTGATGATATGTTTTAAGAAAAATGTTCATTTAAAGAAATTTTTCATTTAGCTCAAACACGGTTTTCCCCAGAAGAGTTTCAAGAATTTAAAATATACAGAGAAACAATATTAACCACTATCCTTTTGGATAATTTGTGATTGGAACCCACAAGGGAACCAAATCCTAGTATCAGTCTCAGTGGCAGCTCAGATACAGAAAGGTCTAAGTCAAAGTCTGGAAAAGAAACTTCTGAACGTTCTAAAAAGTCTGATAATGATCATGATAAAAGTGAAGGCTCAGTGAAGGATACAGCGCAATCAAAAGAGCTTTCACAACAATAGATTTCAACCACTCCACAGTTGAATCTTCCACCTCTTAATGTATAGCAACCATCCATCATAACTCAGTTAGATAAATAATGGGAAACATTTAATGATTTGATTAATGTTGAAGGAAAAAAAATACAAACTCCTGTACAGACAACAAAAGGTTTAATCACAGGAATAAGTGGCAATGTCACAGAAATAGAACATATACCCATTACTCCCTCCTCTGAGCATGTACTTAAAATAGAGGAAATTCCTCCTCTGGATATATTCTATAGCCCACAACATAAAGTAGTAGTAAGGAAGCAAAGGAAGAAGAGGAAATTAGAAAGTGTGCTCTCTACTGATGCAGAACAATTGGATGTTTTATGGAAAGATCCTACTACGGATCCAACTAAAAATCTTACTAAATTATCTCAGATTACAGGAGCTTATGCCTCCACAACTATTGACAAAGCATCTGAGGTACGACTATTATTAAATGAAAAACAAGATCAAATACAAGTTCTGCAACAATAATTGCAACAAGCTCATGCTAACAGTGAAGCACAGATAAAACTTGAAAACTTACAGCAAGAGTTTCAAAAAATGCAAATCGGATATCAGAAAATTTTGGCCGAAAAAGAAAAACAAATACAGATTATCCAAGAGATTCATAAAGATGACCCCAAGCTTACGGAGTTTATCTCAGAGTCTATTTCTTTGAATAATCAACTACTGCAACAACAAGATATATTATGTCAGAAAATCTCACAATGGAACTCTTTTTGTCAAGAAAGTGATAAAATCACTAATCGTGTCGTAGAATTACTACATGATTATGATTTAACTAATGAAAGAGTTACTAATTATTTGGCATGGAAAAAGACAGAGGAAGGAAAAAAATCAGGAACACCAATCATCAATGATAGTCATAAAGAAATGCTCTTCAATAATTGGGATGCACAGATCAGAGAGACAGAAAAAGTAGCAGAGGAAGCAGCTACATCAGCAAGTAATATTACTTATTGTGTAAATGAAAATTTGCACAAGGTAAATTTGATTTCAAAAACTATTCTAGGATACCTACCACAAGCACAACAATTGAAAACAGAGTGGAAATAGAAAGCTGAAGAAAAGGAAAAATCAATTCAAGGATTGACAAAATTAAATTGGGATTCTTACTGGATATGTCTGGTAAAACCACACAGTCAATGCAATGCTCTTAATTGCATCATTATTTCTTCTGAGAAGATCGTGCCAACACTTGCCGATTCCGTTTTTTTTGGGACAGTTAAAATCTGAAGTCGGCCAGCCTCCTCTTCTCAAATCAATGCTGGATGCTTGCAAATTCAAAGATCAGATTCATAAGTAGTTATTTGATAGTTTTTAATTTTAGATTTAGTTTTAGTTTTACTTTATTTTTTTCCTAGAAAAGGGACGGTCATTTAAACCGAATCCTAAATTTTTGTAATAAACTATTTTTAGATTTAGTTAGTAGTATTTAAACCCTTCTCATGCATTTAGAGAAGGGTCTTGAAATTTGTCAAAAACTTGTCCTCAGAACATGCACTTCTGCACCCTCAGAGGAGGTTTTGATGAATGAATGGAACAAGATTTATTGATATCTATGTCTAATATCTGCTACTGATGTTGCATTTCTATACTCTTAGTAGATGTTGGATTAAGAAGAGATAAATCATTATTGCTTCTAGCTCATGAGTAGAACCAGTTATAAATGGTACTTTTATCTCTTAACTATTTCTGCTTTTGTGTTAAAGTGATATATATGTTCAATTATTTATATATTGATGCTTGAATGCTTAAGTTATCATTTGGCACTTTTGTACGGTGACAACTATTTATTTATGCTTAATGTATGAATAACTTATTATGCGATATGTTTTTCACAACTATTTCATATAACTTTTTATATGAAGTGGTTTATCTTTATTGAATTCTTTTCTTATCGCAGTTGAATGATCTTTATTATCGATTGTTATTCGAAATCATTTTAGATCGCATAAACAAGATTACATCCCGAGTTTAGTTTAGAATTAGATATTTCGGTTTCAATTAGAATACAATTTGTTTATGATTAGATTAGAAATAGAATAAAAGCATTTCACTTAGGAACCTTTTTGGAAAGGAAATATCTATTCTCAACACACACACACATATTGGGAAACTGGTCCCATTATACCCAGTTGGACCCACTACACCAAACGGAAAAGGAACTACTAACCAAGGTTCGGACCGGGTGGGTATCCCCCTTGTTGTAAGACCCGATTTTCGGGGCTTCAATATATTTGGCACTAGAAGGAGGGCCACAAACTATGAATGGAAAGTAAAAATAAATCTAAATACCATTCTGATAGTAAATCACCCTCACTATCTCCCCCGACTTCTCCATCACACTCCGAAATTTTAAATCTAGAGCCAAAAGTCGAAAGAAGAACAGACACTGCTACAAACCCTGAATTTTCAGAAGAATCTGCTATTGAACCTCCTGAATTTGAATCTTTGATTCATAAACTTCAGCGATTTTCAATATCACCTCAAAGATCTGATAAATCTCAAGGCAGTGTGACTTCGCAATATAACCCTGCTCATCCTCTTACCAGATTACAGAGTGAGAAGCTTGGCATTCAGCCAACTGAATTACCTTTACCTACAAGAAAAAGAGCAAGGAAATCACCTAAAGGGTCTGATAGCAAGACTCTTTCATCATCATCATCCATCTCAACCTCTTCGTCACGAAGTCAACTGTCCACCCCTCCACTTCAGACTATTGTCCCTCACTCCACTGGAACTTCCACATTACCTTCTCAATCATCTATAATTGTAATATCCTCATCTTCCCAATCACAGACATCATATTCTACACTTTCCTCTGTTAGTATTTCAGCGATGGCCCAAATGCCATGGAATAATCCAGCAGCAGTCTTAATGCCTGCACCCTTGAGTCAATTACCAGCTCATCCTGAAAAATGGCTGCCTAAGTTTAATCCTGAAGCAGGCATGCTAGCAGAAGAACATATAAACAATTTTATGCTGTCCATAAATCTCAATGGAGTTATTAATGAAGATTTTGTTGTCTGACTTTTCCCATATACTCTACAAGGAGCAGCTGGATCATGGTATTTTTCATTACCATCTAGATCTAGCACTAGTTGGGATATCTTTCAAGATCAATTTTTGACTAAATTTGGTGATGACAGGTCTACAGAGACATTGATCAATGATCTATCTAATCTTAGAGCTGACTCAAAAGAACTTGTCAAGGATTTCAATTCATGTTTCAATAAATTTTTAAATAAAATCCCTACTGCTTCCAAGCCTAGTGAAGAAGTGCGAAGTGAATGGTAGATTTCTGCTTTGCCATCAAACATAGCAATCTTCGTTGTTAGGGCTAATAAAATAAATTTAGCAGAAAACATGAAGGAGGAAATAGCAGTAGAGAGAAGTATCATAGCCCTAGATAAGAAAAATGCGATAGAGGAACGAAAATCCAAGAAGGTCACTTTTAAGGAAGATCCCAAGAAAAAACAACCAAAAGATCCATTTGATTTAGGAGGATTGCAAAAAGTTTTGAAAACCATGTCTATCGAAATGGTTGACATTAAGAAAAAATTGCAGAAACATCTTCTAAAAATTCTTTCAAGCCTTTTAGAAGAAACCCTTCAACTGATCCAAAGCCACCAAATGCTATTACTAATGCTGAATCAGAAGAAGAAGAAGAAGAAACTGATATTGAAGAAACTACCGATGAAGAAGAAGTCATAGAAATACAAGGTATGTGGGATTTCATCCTCCCAGATGAGGAAGATCAAGAAGCATCCCCGGTTAGAACTCGAAGTAGAAATAAACTTGATCCTCCTCAATCCATTCCTAAGTCAAAGAGCGCAAGCTCATTGACTAAGGATAAAGTTGCACCTAAGAAAATGACATCTAAAGCAATTCAAACCAGCCCAGTCCAGATAGATTCATCAACTCCAGCAAGAACACTAATTGTTTCAGATGAAATGGAGTATAATATCATAGAAGACATGAAGAAGATTAGGGCTAACATCACTTTTTATGAATTGAGCAAGTTAAAACACCAACAAAAGGTACTTTTGAAAGAATTACATGCTGTACCAGAGAAAAAATTTGCGTGATCCTGTGATTTCTCAAGCTTCCAACGAGATGGGAAGACCTCTAGCTAATGCGATCAGTAAAGTTGATCTAGAAAATATCGCTTTAATTGGAGGAAGGTCAAGGTCTCATACTCCTCCATTTCTTCTTACTTATGAAGTTTTCAATAAAAAATTGCATAATTGTTTAGTAGACTCTGGAGCTTCATCTAAAGGTATGTCAAGTTATCGATATTTTAGTTGCAGATATTCCAGAATTTTATGGCTTAATTCTTAGCAGAGATTGGTCAGAAAAACTTCATGGATACTTCGCAACTGATTGGTCACATATGTGGCTTCCTTACAATGGTAAACCAAATCAGATAAAGGTTGAACGAGAAAAGCATCAGAAATACATAGTAACAGAACTGGAAGGAGAGAATGAACCAGTTGCATACAGCAGTAATATCATTGGCAATTACTCAGTTGATTCTTTCTTGGGAAATTTCAATGCTCATACTTCACCTTATTTAGAACATTCTGTTCTATCTCAAATAGAAAATTTTTCTCAAACAGATAGTTCTAAATGTATTAATTTTGTAGATACTCCTGTAAATAAATCTTTATTTTGGAAATTATTTTTTGATGGTTCTAAGTCTAATGAAGGAGCGGGAGCAGGATGCATGTTGGTTAGTCCAGAGGGAAACAAAATTATGCTAACTTGCATACTTGAGTTTGATTGCACTAATAATACCACAGAATACGAGGCCTTAGTCCAAGGATTATACAAAGCAATCGGATTAGACATCAAATATCTACAAGTTTTCGGAGATTCGAAATTGTAATAAAACAGGTACACAATACTATGCATTGTTTATCAAGTCATTTAAAGCATTATCAATCTTTATTCCATGATCTGACTGAACATTTTATATCATTTAATATTTCATCAATTCCCAGAATTCAGAATGCTAGTTCAGACCTCCTAGCTAATGTAGCTTCAAAGCTCATTCCTGTAGAAGACTTTAGCCCTGATCGATTTTCAATCGAATTAATATTTAGACCTTCGATTCCTGATAACGTTACCAATTGGAGGATTTTCAATGATGATCCTGATATTGTAAAATTTCTCACATCTGAAGGATCTTACACCAATCAGATAATTGATGAAGACCAACATGACAGACAATTGCATCAAGATAGCACCAATAATGCTATGCCAAAGTCAGTAGTCAAGTTAGAAGACCTTTCTGATTTGAAAGATCAATTTAAAAGATCTACCAATTCAAAATTGCAAATTTCGACTTTGAATTATTAATTAGTAAATCTTGGAACTGATGCCAAACCAAAAAATATCAACCTTGGCCTTGGCCTAGCTCCTGAAGAAAAATTAGCATATGTTTATATTTTGAAACAATATAAAAGTGTCTTTGCTTGGAACTACGATGAACTCAAAACTTATGACATTTATATCATCCAACATACTATCCCAATGATAAATGATGAAAAACCTGTCCAACAAAAGTTGAGAAAGATCCATCCCAATCTAGAAAATCAGATCAAATCTAAACTCAATAAATGATTGAAAGCCAAGATTATTTTTCCCGTCCGACATTCTAAATGGGTTTCCAATATGGTTCCTGGTAGAAAGAAGAACAGAGACATTATAATTTGCATTGACTTTCGAAATCTTAATAAAGCCTGCCAAAAAGATAATTTTCCTTTGCCTCCTATGGAGCAAATATTATAGGCAGTTGCAGGATCAGAATTAATGTCTTTCTTAGATGGTTTCTCTGGCTATAACCAAGTATTGGTTCATCCTGATGATCAATTGAAAACTACATTCAGAACCAAATGGGGCACTTATGCATATCAAAATATGTCTTTTGGTCTGATCAATGCTGGTGCCACATTTCAGAGAGCCATGGACATTGCTTTCAAGGGATTAGTTAACAAATCAGTGGTAATTTACTTGGATGATATAACTGTATATTTCAAAAGACGGAGCAATCATCTTAGAGATTTGAAGCAGATCTTCCAACGTTGTCACAGGTATGGAATTTCACTTAATTCGAAAAAATATTTTTTTGCATTAAGTGAAGGAAAACTTCTTGGATTCATAGTATCAAAATCTGGAATTCATATTGATCCTGATAGAATCAAAGAAATTTCTGAAATACCCTTACCTCACAACAAGAAATCCATGCAATCTTTTCTTGGCCAGATTAATTTTGTAAAGAGATTTGTGCCAGATTTTTCGAGAATTGTATCTCCTTTACAAGAAATGATTAAAAATAATTCAAACTTCAAATGGGGTAAAGATGAATATGAGGCATCAATATGATCAAACAAGCAATTATTAATGCTCCATCTTTAGCAACTCCAAATTTTTCTGATCCTTTTATTTTGTACACATTTTCCTTTGATAAATCTTATGCTACAATACTCACTCAAGAAAATCGAGACAAAGCAGAAGCTCCAATTGATTTTTTCAGTTCAAATTTACAAGGAGCTGAGTTGAATTATTCAGATGTGGAGAAACAAGCTTATGTTGTTTTCAAAGCAATTAAATATTTCAGACCCTTTCTACTTAAAACCCATACAAAAATCATAGTACCGTTTTCAGCGGTAAGAAATCTTTTAGTCCAAAAAGATGTGGGTGATAAAGAGCCAATTGGGTTACTGTCTTACAAGAATATGATGTAGAAATCAAACCGGCAAGTATTGTAAGAGGTCAAATATTTTGCAAAATACTAGCTGGAGCATTAATTATTTCTAAAAAACCATCTAAAGAGATACAAACATATGAGGTAAGCCTAAACGATGTTGAATCATTATATGCTGATATCATATTTTATCTGAATAATGGATATGCTCCTCCAAATCTCGATCACACCAAGAAAAGAGCTTTAAGGTTGAAGGCTAAACAATATCAGTTTGTGAATGATGTTCTTTTTCAGATGAATTATGATTCTGTTCTTCTTAGATGTCTTGAGAAATCTGAAGCTAAAAAATTCTTGCAGGAATTTCATGATGGGCCAGCAGGTGGACATTATGTTGGAGATGAAACTGCACATAAAATCCTCCGTGCAGGCTATTACTGGCCCACTTTATTCAAAGATTCACATAGCTACACAAGGAAATGTCAAAATTTTCAAACTGCGGCTGGAAGACAAAAGAAACCATCATTGCCATTACAACCAGTCAACATTGAGCAGCCTTTTGATCAATGGGGATTGGACATAATAGGTGAGATCGTTCCTCACTCTTCTAAACAACATAGGTATATCATTACAGCAACTGATTATTTTACGAAATGGGTAGAAGAAGTCCCTCTCAAGACTGCTAATGCTGAGCATATCATCGAGTTTATATATCATTTCATAATCACCAGGTTTGGTTTACCTTCTGCTTTAATGTTCGATAATGCATCGTATTTTTCTGGTAATGCTATGACTGAATTTGCACTTAAGAGAGGTTTTAAACTTAAATATTCTGCCAATTATTATCCATAGGGAAATGGGTTAGCTGAATCAACAAATAAAAACTTAATCAGAATCATTAAGCGAACCATTGATCAAAATCATAAAAATTGGCATAAGTCTTTAATATATGCTTTATGGGTAGATCGAATAACGCAGAAGGCTTCTATTGGCACTTCTCCCTTTAATTTAGTTTATGGGAGAGAAGTGGTTCTTCCAACTCATCTAATGATCCCTTCTTTAGCTTTAGTCCAATATATTGATGAAGAACCAACTTCTTCCTTACAACTAAGGTAGATGGAAATAATTAAGCTAGAAGAACTATGAGAAAAGGCCAAAGTAACTCATGCTCATTACCAAGCATTATTGAAAGCTTCTTTTGATTCAAACATGATAACCAGAAAGGAATTTCAGATAGGAGATCTAGTTTTAAAATGGGACAAGGCTCATGAGGAAAAAGGAAAACATATGAAATTTCAACGAATGTGGCTTGGTCCTTTCCAAATTGCAGAGATCATAGGTCCATCTAATTTTATGTTACAAGATTTAAAAGGGAAAAGAGAGTCTTTACCTGTTAATGGACAGATCCTCAAAAAATATTTTCCATAGCAGATCATTCTTCTATTTTGTAATTTTTTTTTTTTTATTGTCATAATAAAACTAGTTGTTAATGGTTACATTTGGAATTCACGAAAAAGATACAAATTCTCTGTTTTAGATTTTATTTCTTCACTTATATAAATAGAATTTTTTTTAGAATATTGATCATTATTATTCAAAGATACAGTTAAAAGCTTTAGTCTAGAAATGATACTAGTTTCAACGTTGTAAATTTTGATAAAAATCGACCTCTAGCAGGAAGATGTTTTGTATCAGTTCAATGAAAGGTATCTATAACAAAATGAAGATTCTCTGTAGAAAATTTCTTTCCAAAAAACTCTATCATTGTCGTCGAGAGCTATCTTAAGGAAACAATGACTTCCTCCCCACTTAGAAAATTACAATGTTCAGGGAATAATCCAATGATACACTTTTAACTTAAAGAGTAAGAGGTCTCATCACGAGCCGACTTATCATGATCATAGATATTATAGCTTGCTGACTTTTCCAATACTGCATACTACAACAGGGAAATGACTCAAGATTATTGCAATGAAAAGGCAAGGGGTCTCATCACGAGCCAACTTGTTCAACAAAGTTATAAATCAAGTGAATGGCACTGTCATAAATTGGCTACCAAACCAAGACATTGTTCTTTAAGGGTAAAAAAGAAAATAAAAACAATAAGTGTGAATATGGATTTCTCTTTGAAAATTGTATATTTCTCTAAGTGGGACACGGGATCATTACTGGGTAACAGGTAACCCTGTCGAAGCTATAGACACTTGCTGGCAGCAGTGGCTCTACCTATGACAAATGAATATATTTAAAACTGATTTACATAGAAGCCTTTTGTTTTTATCTTTATAAACTAAGTAATGACTGATGTAGATACAAGGAATAGATTGAGGAAGTGAATAGTCAAAGTTAAACATAGAAGAAATTAAATATCATTTATAGATTAAAGCATAATGTACTTTATCTTTTTATAATAAAGTTTGATTTTCTGGAAAATTTTCTGTTTTGAAAAGTTTAGAAAATCCAAAAGAAAAGCAGAGATAACTGGTTCTTCCAAGTGAATCGCCAATTGTTGTGGCTAGCAACAACCCCCTTCTTATTTAGTATTAGTAATAATACTAAAAAAGTGGGGACCCTTAGTTTAAAAATCGAAAAAATTTATTGGTGTTTGTTTTCATTTTCAATAAAACTTATTATCATTAACTTAAGAAAATTCTTTGGAAAATATTTAAATAATCTTAAGTTTATGATAGATTGAATAAAACCTTTCTTTGAAGAAAATATCGCATCCATCGCAAAAAATTAAAAGATATCTTTTGCAAAGCAGAATCTTCTATATTGCGATAGCGCGATCCAAAAAGCTATGCATTAAAATATTTATCGCAAATTGCATATCGCAGAAAATATATTAACTGATATTTTTCATATGTTATATTTTGCGATATTGTGATTTCGCGATGTTACGAGATTGCAATTTGCTAAAGTTTCGATTTGTGATATTGCGATGATACAAAAATTGCGATTTGCGATATTGCGATATTGCGATATTGCAAAGCAAATCGCAGATCGCATTATCGTAGATTCTTAAAGCTCGTTGCACAAAGAAAATCTTTCCATAAATCGATATCCATTATGCACTTTGATGTCAAATTAATGAATGGATTTTCAATTATTAATGAAAAGGATTTTATTTTGATTGAAAGGTTATTTCACGTTAAAATAATATATTTCATACGCCTTCAACATTTAAAACTATCTTGTCACCTTTCTCATATCATTATTCTCACTTAATTCGTAAAACCGCAGGCGCGAAGAACAGGAGACTATACAAAGAAATATTCAGAGTATTATGGGAAATAAAGAGAAAGCTCCAAGTTCTGAAAGTAAAGAGATGGCATCCTTGTACGCAGACACTTCTTGCAACAAAGATGCTGGTATCACCACTTGGGAGAGTATGTTTAATTTGCTTGAAGAAGAAAACCCAAGAGTAATGGATGTTGCGGCTACTGCAAGCTCAAGTGATTATTCTGAAGCATCTCTTACAGAGTTGGCTTGTTCATTTTTGCACCGGATAGCAGCAAGACCTAGAATTATTCCATATACAGACATGGTAAAATGGGTGCTCGATAGCAATGATATTACGGACAGGCAGTTTAGAACTCAAGGTCAAGAGCTCATCGGGTCATTTACTCCAAAAGATTTGAGGCTTATGTATCATTTGCTGGAGTCTCAAGCAACTTACAACAAACAATTTATGGAGAAATTTGCCAAGGAAAATGCAAATTTGGCGGAATGCACCAAGGAATGGTCCAGAAGAGATGAACCACTGAAGAAAGATAAACACGATATGTATAGTACTGGTTCACTCAATTCTCCATATTGTTTTGCTGTTGCTATGCTATGTATTCTTTTTGGAAAGCCTGACATTAATAATTTTTTTCCTGAATGGCTTCCCTTATTGAATGCTGCTGTTAACGCTACCATTGTGGACTGGGCTAAAATATTTTCTGATAACTTAGCCATGGCTATTTTCAATTACCGGTCTAAACGGACTGTCTCTCAGAGGATTTATCCTCTTTTTTATCTATCTGCCTATGTTATGGATTCAATCTGCTTTGTTTCTAAGTTCCCTTTAATGGGTTGGCAATGGACAATTCAAGATCCCCTACCCATTCATGTTTATCACAAAGAATTGTGGGAATCAAAGTTCATTCCCCATTTTTACAGAATTTTCCATGGCATAATGTTGCCTCTGTACAGAGTGTTGTATAATAAGGATGCTCCAAGGTTCTCCCCTGAAGCAAAATTAGACATTCTCCCTGTCGCAAGATGGTTTGGAGAAGAATTGTTTACCTATGTGAGGGTTTTTGGAAGCTTTGCTTCTCCTCATGTTTTACCCTTGTATGTTCCGGATAAACTCATAGCTCGGGAAATTGCATATCAAACCTGTGGAGAGGGAGGTTTGACAAAAGAATTAAAGGATAAAAAGAAGGCCATCTGGGCACAATTTCCTGTATAAACAATATTACATGTTTAAAATTGTTTAAGTTTCCGAGAAGGCTATTTGATCCATATGATTTTGTCAAGGATTTCACCACTGCATTCAAAGTAAGAGTATTTTCTGGAGAAGAAGATATTTTTGGTGATATGTTTCAAGAAAAATGTTCATTTAAAGAAAATTTGCATTTAGCTCAAACATGGTTTTCCCCAGAAGAGTTTCAAGGATTTAAAATATACAGAGAAAGAAGATTAACCACTATCCCTTTGGATAATTTGCGATTGGAACCCGCAAGGGAACTAACTCCTAGTGTCAGTCTCAGTGGCAGCTCAGATACAGAAAGGTCTAAGTCAAATTCTGGCAAAGAAACTTCTGAATGTTCTAAAAATTCTGATAATGATCATGATAAAAGTGAAGGCTCAGTGAAGGATACAACTCAATCAAAAGAGCTTTCACAACAACAGACTTCAACCACTCCATAGTTGAATATTCCACCTCTTAATGTACAGAAACCATCCATTAGCACTCAGTTATATAAAGAATGGGAAACATTTAATGATTTGATTAATGTTGAAGGACATAACATACAAACTCCTGTACAGAAAACAAAAGGTTTAGTCACAGGAATAAGTGGCAATGTGACAGAAACAGAACATATACCCATTACTCCCTCCTCTGAGCTTGTACTTAAAATAGAAGAAATTCCTCTTTTGGATATATTCTATAGCCCATAACATGAAGCAGTAGTAAGGAATCAAAGGAATAATAGGAAATTAGAAAGTGTGCTCTCTACTGATGCAGAACAATTGGATGTTTTATGGAAAGATCCTACTACGGATCCAACTGAAAATCTTACTAAATTATCTCAGATTACAGGAGCTTATGCCTCTGCAACTATTGACAAAGCATCTGAGCTACGACTATTATTAAATGAAAAAGAAGATCAAATACAAGTTCTGCAACAACAATTGCAACAAGCTCGTGCTAACAGTGAAGCACATATAAAACTTGAAAATTTATAGCAAGAGTTTCAACAAATGAAAATCGGATATTAGAAAAGTTTGGCCGAAAAAGAGAAACAAATACAGATTATCCAAGAGATGCATAAAGATGACCCCAAGCTTACGGAGTTTATCTCAGAGTCTATTTCTTTGAATAATCAACTACTGCAACAACAAGATATATTATGTCAGAAAATCACTAATCATGTGGTAGAATTATGACATGATTATGATTTAACTAATGAAAGAGTTACTAATTATTTGGCATGACAAAAGACAGAGGAAGGAAAAAGAGCAGGAGCACCAATCATCAATGACAGTCATAAAAAAATGCTCTTCAATAATTGGGATGCACTGATCAGAGAGGCAGAAAAAGCAGGAGAGGAAGAAGCTACATCAGCAAGTAATATTACTGATTGTGTAAATGAAAATTTGCACAAGGTTAATTTGGTTTTAGAAACTATTTTAGGATACCTACCAAAATCACAGTAATTGCAAACAGAGTGGAAATAGAAAGCTGAATAAAAGGCAAAATCAATTCAAGGATTGACAAAATTAAATTGGGATTCTTACTGGACATGTCTGGTAAAACCACACAGTCAATGCAGTGCTCTTAATTTCATCATTAATTCTGCTGAGAAGATCGCGCCAACACTTGCCGATTCTATTTTTTCAGGACAGTTAAAATTTGAAGTCAGCCAACCTCCTCTTCTCAAATCAATGCTGGATGCTTGCAAATTCAAAGATCAGATTCATAAGTAGTTAGTAGATAGTTTTTAATTTTAGATTTAGTTTTAGTTTTACTTTATTTTTTTCCTAGAAAAAGGACGGTCATTTAAACCAAATCCTAAATTTTTGTAATAAAATATTTTTAGATTTAGTTAGTAGTATTTAAACCCTTCTCATGCATTTAGAGAAGGGTCCTGAAATTTGTCAAAAACTTGTCCTCAGAATATGCACTTCTGCACCCTCAGAAGAGGTTTTGATGAATGAATGAAAAAATATTTATTGATATCTGTGTCTAATATCTGCTACTGATGTTGCATTTCTGTACTCTTAGTAGATGTTGGATTAAGAAGAGATAAATCATTATTGCTTATAGCTCATGAGTAGAACCAGTTATAAATGGTACTTTTATCTCTTAACTATTTCTGCTTTTGTGTTAAAGTGATATTTATGTTAAGTTATTTATATATTGATGCTTGAATGCTTAAGTTATCATTTGGCATTTTTGTACGGTGATAACTATTTATTTATGCTTAATGTATGAATAGCTTATTATGCAATATGTTTTTCACAACTGTTTCATATAACTTTTTATATGAAGTGGTTTATCTTTATTGAATTCTGTTCTTATAGCAGTTGAATGATCTTTATTATCGATTGTTATTCGAAATCATTTTAGATCGCATAAACAAGATTACATCTCGGGTTTAGTTTAGAATTAGATATTTCTGTTTAAATTAGAATACAATTTGCTTATGATTAGATTAGAAATAGAATAAAATCATTTCACTTAGGAACCTTTTTAGAAAGGAAATATATATTCTCAACACACACACACATATTTGGAAACTGGTCCCATTATACCCAGTCGGACCCACTACGCCAAACGGAAAAGGAACTGCTAACCAAGGTCTGGACCGGGTGGGTATCCCCCTTGTTGTAAGACCCGATTTTTGGGGCTTCAACACTACCTTAACTGTTGTTGTCCCTGTTAAAGAGGAGGGCCCTTCCTCCCTAGCAGGGCATAGGAAGAAATGGAAACTTAAATGGAAACTAAACCAGACAATGCATGTAATAGCAGAAACGTAACATCTTTGAATTAATGTGACCAAAATTATAAAGCCAGAAGTAATACTGTTCTCCACTAACCCATTGACTTTCAGGGCCGAGAGTTATATAATGGTTACATGTTCGAAAAAAATGAGGAACAGATTAGTCATGAGAATCTTACGATTCTCATGCTGATCAAAATGAGATACAGATAGTTAGAACCATCTCTTAGTAAAAATTTTGACTAGGATAATATGGATCACAATAAAAAATGCCTAAAAGATGTCATCCTAAAATACAATATATAATGAATTTTACAATTGTCCATGGAAAATGACAGTTGTAGTGTAACAATAATTGAGGATAGGTTGACATCCAAAATTTTCTGATATCCAGTCAACAATACACTTGTAACAATAGTTTATATAGCGGTTCTATAATAGCACCATGATGTAACAACATTATGGTGTAACAACTCATTGTAACGACACTCTTTTACTACTTCTATACACCTCATGCTCTAGATCTTTTGTTCTAAGAATAACATCTGGAAGGACAAAAAAATACCAGATAACTACTTCAAACATTTATCCCAGTTAGTCATTAAAAAGGACACAGTACATCATAATAATCGATGAAACGACAAGATAATGAAAATAAGGTAAAAGAACACTGTTTAAGATAGAAAAATAGGAAAAGAGGAAAATATAGTCCCAATGGTTGTAGTCACAAGGTAACAATGGGGGAAACAGGTGTAGGAATAAGTACAAAATTTGCACCCAACGTCTCCCCCCAACATAAGCACTTGCATGTCCTCATGAAAAATCTCATCTTCCATGAGAATATCTCTGGTGCAGGTTAGTGAGGTCATAAGCGTCGTCTGTGTCTTCATCTGTGGACTTGTACCCTTGAGTAGCCATCAACTATCGTACTCAAGACTCTACTTCATACTTTCTCAATTCATAATGAATTTGGTAATCCTCTATTGGTAGCTAAATCAAGGGGAATTTGAATCTTAGCCCAAGCCAAGAAGGGCCAAGGGTCTACATTATCTGTGCATATGCTGGTACATGTGTAACAGCTACCACAAAGTTCTGAAATGAAAACAGGTCCCCTTCCAGTAGCTCAACATTGCTGCCTTTTGTACGCTTCAAGACACCCAGTCAGGGCTCAATTCTTCATTAATGAAAATTGATTAAGGCAAAAGTTCACAATCCTCCTTCTATAAGTGGAAGTTGGTTCCCTTATCCCGGGAGTGATCAGAATCCTTCTAAATTCCTGCCTTAATTCGGCGGCCCATCCTAGTTTTTCCCAAATCCATAATGTTGTATTTTCTTCATTGGCATCTGTTATCACTCGGATTGAACCTCAAGTTGAGAAAGGCAATTCCGAGGTAACATCAAACAATGCTTAGACAAGTATCTATCCCTACTAGGCCAAGAGAGGGCTCTCTCCATAAATATTATAGTGAAGATGACTGGGGAAAGAAGATATTAGGCTAGGTATAGTAGCTCAGGGTTTTTAATTTTGATTATGTAGGGTTTTGCTGGATCAGGAGGAGTCAAACAATCAAGGCAAGGAAATTAGGTCAAGATTTGCAGGGTGTTCTATGGGGAAAGGTAGTTACAATGCTTCTCACTTTAGGGTTTTGATGATTGGATGATCAAGACATATGAGGAGCTAGAAATAGCATGGTGAATTCATGGTTTCTTTCTAAACTGAAGAAATTACAAATTATGAATGTTTACCCAAAACAGAGCATAGAAATTATGGATTATGTTCATCCAACTTGAAAAAAATCATTTAATACAAATGAAATGATGGATAAAGTAACCAAACATTCTAACATATGAGTGAAAAAGAAGAAACTGAAACTAAACACAATACCACATGGATCCCATAAAAATAGTTGCAAATTTGATTAATGTCCAGGCCAAAACTGATACAAAAGTATGTCTCTTGAGATGCCAAAGCTCCAAGTGAGTCTAACCATTACAATGACCGAGAAAATACATCATATAGACCTCAAAAACACACTCCCTAGCCTCAAGGAGTCGAATCCATGAGATAGGAATCAGTTTCACCTACTCCCAAACATAAAACTCAAGACTAGGAAGACCCAACAATTTGCCTCTAAAAGAGAGGAAAATGATTCATTTGACCTTTAGAGGACTCACCTAATATATCTACCTTAGTTGAAAGTCAAAACATGGCATTTACATTGACAATGACAATTTACATTAGTAATTTCTTCATTTTCCCAAGTAAAAAGTCAAAATGGAGTGAAACTTCAAAATTTGTTGAAGATGATGAAAATGCAATTTTCCTCGCAAATGCACAATGCCCTAACAAGAAAAAGAGACCCTTTTGCAAGAAACTTTTGGAGGCCTTCCCCATGTCCAAATCATCTCCAAGATAGCTCATTGGAAATCTCTCTAATTATAGTATCCAAATATGCCTCTAGTTTCCAAAATTATTCTCATTTGACCTGTCAAAAATTGAATCTCCCAAGATGGGTAAACGCGCAGCGCTTAGGTCAAAAAGGAGGAAGAAACATGAAAATTTGGTGGTTTTTTTCACTTTTGAGGGACCATTTCTCCTCCAAATTTTCTAAAAATTGCTAGGGTTGATGTCTTCATCATTATAAAGACGATGGTGGTGGCCATTTTTTATTTGGATGCCCCAAAAAAGAGCGCAACGCCTAGGGTGTTGCGTGTTTGGCAGAATTTTTGTGTGCCAAAATTACTTAAAAAACTAAAAATGCACTAAAGTGCCAAAATTTTCCAAAATTGTGAGGTTAATTGCTTCTCAAGTTCTTGATGCATGAAGATAAACCTCACCAAGTATGTCTAACCTCTCCTTCTCCTTTTGCTTGTTCAAATCTTGAATTTTTGCATGGGCTCGTTTGAGCTTGGCCCTTGCAATTTTGTTCCTTATGGAATAGTGCTTTGCCATTTTCCTCTGAATGTCATTATCCTTTTTGGCCTTCTCTAGAAAACTCTCCAGATGAAAATTGGCTCTATCAAGCCATGACTCTCTATCCTTTCTAATCTCTAGGGCAAGAAACTCACTTGGAGTGAGATGCTCTGCCAACTCAGCTTCTCTCTATCTCTCAAGGGCTAGAGCTCTTTTCAACCATCTAATATTTGGTGTATGTTGTTAGTCATCAATAATTTTCACCTATTTTAGATGACTAAATGTTTTGTCTCAGATTTCTAGAAATCAAAATTCAAGAATCATTGTGTTTTCTAGAAATCTCCTCAAAGCGAAAATTTCCACTATCCCTCCTCTCTATTCAAGCATGGCCAATCTGTTTATCCAGATAAAACCCAATCCTGGACTAGTGTCCCTCACTCTCTCTATATTTGTTACCCTTGCCTATAACCCTATGTCTCATTTTTCCTAAACCCTCTATTTCTCACCCCTTGTCTCACCAAGTCAACCAAACATTTTCCCCTATTTTCCATGTACCTCAAACAATGGTGTTTTCAAAGGTCCTTTCTAAAAAACCCTTTGAAGCTGTTAGCCAGCTATAAAATTTGTTGTATCAAATGCTGGCTAAAACATTTTTTGAGTCTTCAAGAAACAAGTTTTATTGATAAAAAGTATTATCTCTTGAAGACTCTTGAAGGCCTCATGCCTCTGTCCAAATCTTCATTTGATGTTCCCATTTCAATGCTTAGAAATTCTGCTGATTTCATGAGAAAGGACTACTGCAAAATCATCATTTTTTCCCTTCCTCTACTCAAAAATAACCTTCATTTTTACTCTGTTTTTCCCCATCATTTTCCTCTATTTTTCCATTTTTCTTCATCTTCTCCACCCTTGCAGAGGTTAACGATCCTCTTTTAACTCTGCCGAAAACCCCAAATTCCTTTGAAAACCATTGAAAATCTATAAAAAACCCATTTTTGTATTACAGACTTAAGCCCCCTTAGGCTAAGTCCTAAACCACTTCCCCTCCACGTGCTCGCACCCTAGAACCAGGTGTTAGACTTGAAGCGCAATCACATCGGAGAAATTCACAATGGGTAAGACTCGCATCAAAATTTCCAATCCGATTGAGTCCCATATGTAAAAACCCCACCCCCACCGTTTTTCATTCCATATAGCCTATGCCCGAAACCAAGAGTTTAAGTCCCAAGGCGCTTATCACATCGGAAAATTTTAATGGTTAGATTGAAAATCCCAAGCCCGAAGCTCCGATTGTGATTGGCCTCATATATACATAAGACCCGGGCCTATTAATGTTCCATATAGACCAGGCCCCGCAACCGGGCACCTTTCATATGTATTTCCCGCCCCAATCCACCAAAAATTTGTATTATATTAAAACTTTGGGTTTCTCATGCATTATGAAGGGTTTCCGCCAGTTCACTTTAAAAGCAATCCCCGCCATTGATCGTAAGCCGATCAAACGGCCCGCACAACATCGCATCACAAAATTTTCCTTAAGCGCATTTAACATAATGCCTCCTCTGATTAACATATCCCAATTCTTTCCCTACCATCAATCTGAGCTGCAGATCGACGACCCATAACTAATCACTCCGTCGCACTCCAAAGTTCATTACCCTGCTGATTGTGACCTACCAACGCATCTCGCAACGTCGATCTGATCTGCAGATCGACGGTCTTCATCTAATCGCATCAGATTTTTCCATCGGGTGCATCAAATTACTTAAATTTTCCCCCCTTCGATCACCGATTCCCGATTCACTCTCCGTCATTCATCTAATCTGCAGATCGACGGTCAGCACTCAATCGCATCACAAGTTTCATCGGGCACGTTTTATTTCTTCCCCCGATTGGTCATGCCGCAATCAATCGAGAGTCGTTGATCTTCCCCCCGCCTTCCGTGATCCAACGGTCCTCATTCACTCCGATCACAAGTCTTACCTCCACTTCAAAATCCTCTGATTCATTCCCCACTTTTGATCTGATCCTCAGATCAACGGTCATCGCTCAATCGCATCGCAAGTTTTTTTCCGAGCACATTAACATGTTTCCTCCGCCAACTGCGATCCTCCGATTGGATCTGGACCATCCATGTGTCCAGATTGGATGGTCCCTGATCTTTCCTCATGGTTTCATCACCCTCCGCCTTCCACCAAGAGGATTTTAACATGTATTCCCAACCGTTGATCACTGCGTGATCGATGGTTCTGACATGTTTTCTTCCTCCGCTCTTCTTTGACCTTCTCTTAGCCAATCTCCACCATTGGATGATGCCATCCAACGGCCATGCTCTCTCCCCATGCCCTCTGAATTATTTTACGCACAATGAAGTATTTCTTAATATTTTGTGTGTTTTGCAGGATTAATGTTTTTCCATTATATTGAAAGAAAAGCCAAGGGTTGAGAATGATGATTCCCATGCCTTTGATTCATCAAAGGGAAGCTATTTTTTGGTTCAAATTCCATGTTTCATCAATGCTCCATGGGAATTGATGCCAGATGAGCCCTGTGCAGCCCTGAACATCAACAAGACACTGTGCATTAAATAAATCAAAAGAGTATCAATGTTGAAGACAGAACACAACAGAACAGAAGGATTGAAGATAATTTGGGGATTACAGCTAAGAATGATTATCAAAAGCCTAATCCCCAGAATTAAAACATAGTTAAAAGAACATCACAAGTGTTATCAGACATAAAATCCTCCACCACCACATCTGAGGAAAATTGATTCCTCCCAGCTACCACAGTGCCACCTGTGCCTTAAAAGCATTCAAACAGAGGCCGAAGTTATGGTTCAAAATCATATATTTGCCTCAAACACAGCAAGATATTTGATTCTACCGAAGAAATTAATGCAAAAATGTCTGCAGAGTTACTCCAACATGACACAGAGCCTCAAAAGTCAATAAAAGCTCCCACCAAGCTTAATCTTAAATGTAAATCCATTAATACAGTGAGAATATCTGTACGCTTCTCCATCGAGCCCCTCAAAGGCCCAGAAGCCATCAATTCTGTATTAATTATCCTGGGATATCTTTTATCAGATCTCACTTCCTCATTCTTCTATAAATACTTCTGTAGAAGAGGAGAAATTGTTGGTTGAGTTGGTTGCTGAATTTTAAAATATACTTGAGCTTGAAATTCCTACTTGTAAATAGTGTTCACTGGCTCTTGAAGCTCTGTTTGTGATTAGATGAGTTAGGCTAAGAAAAGTGAAGATGATTGCTGAACTAAAACATTGGACCTAAAGAATGTAACTAGTTTGACATCAATAACAAGCTGTTTCTTGGGATCCTGGTCTATGTCACTGGTGAAGTGCCTCTTTCTTTGTTATTTGTTTTCCCTTTTCATGTATGCCATATTGTTCACTATTCTATGATAAAGAAAAACAATTATAGAGTTAGGATTTACTATTTACAGTACCCTTCTCTGATTGATAAGCTTTATCTCAATGTTTTCCTCTAAATTGTTTATTTAAGAATGATTCAATACAGTTTAAGCGGTTAGGAATTTTGGCGTTCCCTCGTCCTACTGTTTGCTTTAAACATTATTCCTGAATGTGATTTCCATTGTTTTCTTATTAAAGTTGGACAAGAAAAGTGATGGTGAGCCCTATTTTCTAGCTTCTTTCTCCAAAGGTAGATTCTGAAAGTTTCCCTAAGTGTTTGCTGAAAGCAGACTAGGTTTAAAAGTACCTTATCTGATCTTAAGTTGCACTTTTTTTCCCTTATGTGTTTTCATACTTTTTGAAGGTAATTATGCAGATTACTAGATTTTTTGTCAATTAAGCTGCTTCAATACAAACTTTCCCAAGAAGTATATGGTTAGCCCTGACCTTGGTTGGTTTTAAACAGTTACTTAAGAGGCTTTTCTTGTTTGGACTGACTATAAATC